>PVKS010005241.1:0-86559 GCA_004027875.1 Aplodontia rufa
AAAAAAAAGTAAGATCTCAAATAAGCAACATAACTTGCCTTATAGAGCTATTAGAGAGCAAAGTCCAACATCAGTGGAAGAAAGGAAATAATAACAATCAGAGTGGAAATAAATGAAATATGGATTAGAAAAGTAATAGAAAAAAGTCAATCAATGAAACTACTTTTTTCCTTCCTTTGCCTTGTTTCTTCATTTAAAATGAATTGCTATGAGAATTAAATGATATTTAGATATAAAGCACAAGGCATAACATTTCAATACTTAAAAATGTGATGATGACTTCATCCAAGCCTACTCGTCTACATATGGAGAGAAGTCAAGTACATATAAAGCCCCCGACTGGTGAAGGGGGCCTTTATATGAGAACCGACATAGAGAAGATGAAAATGCTGGGCAGCTGGATACCAGCCACAGAGCCTGGGCCTACAAGTCCACTGCAGCCCCCAAAAGGCTGTGTACCCCCAAGTAAGCCAACCTTCTAACTTGGCATTATGGAGGGCCGCATGTGTATCACCCCAACGTCAGAACACAGGTGCAGCTAGAAAGAGGCCTATTTTAAAGGGCAGAGAGGACAGAGAAAGTTTCCATAAGCATTTGTGTGCCACTATTGGGCTCCTCAGTCTGCCTCTTCCCTACTCATGGAAAGACAGGTCTTTTCTAGAGGTTCCAAGGGCAAAGGCATCTTCCAGTGCCCAACTCTGGGCTGCTTACCCTCAATTTGGCACTTTATGATAAAACTTCCTCAAATTGCTCTGTAGTGGTTTTTGCATGTACCTCATGTCAATCAATAAGTCTGTACACCTTGAGGGTTCATGGTCCTTTTGCAACCTCATGTCTGTTCCATGCCCACATCCTCCCACGGTGTGCAGTGTAGGCTGTAAGACAATAGTCACCACACATTTAATAACAGAATTGGATCCTGGACCTTCTGCATTAAGCAATAATGACAAATGATAGAAAAATACCTCAGAGGATCAACAACAGAGAAGCAATGCTTCCAAACATAAAAGACTTTAAAAAATACATTTACACAGGGAGCCACATTTTCTAAATGTGAATCATTGTGAGGAAAGAGGCTTAAAAATAGTAGTAACTGCTATAATTTATATGTTTACTATGGTCCACACATGGAGAAAATTATGCAGTTTGTGAACACATTCTTGTAAAAAATACTCACATGGTGAAGAAGTTCATCCAGTAGAATGTGAAAATCACTTTTTTTCCACCACTCCCCCAAATCTTTGACTTTCAGCTTTTATAGTGCACTGTCATATAGAAGAGTTTAGGGTATCTTCATTTCCTTTGTGACTACTGGCATTTACAGGAGGCTTTCTAACCATAGATAATAAAAACATTCTTTCATACTCTTCTATTTACTATTACAGACGTCTTTATGTTTAGCCTTCCACCCCATCTGGAATTTGTTTTTGTGTAGGATGTAAGACAGAATCTAACTTTATGCTTTTTTTCCCCTAAAATGTTAGCTAATTATTTTAGTAACATTTGCTCAACAGACTGCCATTTTTACTCCAGTTTTTAATTACCTCCTTTTACAACAAAAACATTTCTGACACATATGGGTCTATTTGGATTCCTGCTCTGTTCCACTGGTCTGTCAGTTTCTGTGCCGCACTGTTTTAATTACTAGAGCTTCAAAGTATAGTTTGCTCTCTGGTAAGAACACACCTCTCCCCATTGTTCTTTCAAGGATTGCTTAGCTATTGAATCACTTCTCCTCTGTCCTGATGAACTGTAGTTCACCTGTTTAAAATTCCAAAATAATTCTTTTCAGGTTTTGATGGAAACTGCATTTACTTATAGATAGGAAAGGAAGATAGCAGTATCTGGTGTCTTTAAAAAATGACTACAGAGTCCATGAACTACTTACAGGAACTGTGGGTGTAGATACATAACTTGAGCAAATGTTCTTTAGTTAAGGAGGCAATAAGTTAATGTTGCCCCATTAAAAAGCAACAGTTCATTCACTTCACTGGTCTTCTTGGCCAGCTTTGCATCTTTACAGAGAATCTCAATGCTGTGTTCAGCAGCCCACAAGTTTTCAAGTGAGATTATGAAATTTTAGAAGGTTTTCTTTAAATGTTGTTTTACCAGATCATAAATCAAAGGTATACAGAGGTTTCAAATTCAGACATTGCCCTCACATAATTATTTCACATCACCCTCTTCTATGATAACCTTTCCCACTCTAACCTGAGTTTCAGACTGCAGTGTTTATGATATAACTATGTCTCTTGGCTTAGATATCTCAAAATTATTACCGCAGACACTTAGTGGAACGAGTCCAGTTTTAAACTGAAAACAGCACTTTAAAAAGAGATTTTAAATTCTGGCATCCATATTCATCTAATAATTACAATTTAATAAAAAAGCCATAATATTAGAAGAGTAACTGATTTCCTTTAAAGATACTGGCCCGAATTTTCTTTAAAAAGAATAAATAAACAAAAACTAAGAAGGGCTTAAACTTGTTCCAAAGTATAATAAGAGATAGAAATAAGATCTGTATTCAAAACAGATAAAATCCAGCACTATGCATGTGGGCAAAGCAAAAGGAAACGGACACTTACTCCATCCGAATGCTCGACTTTTCCTGTTCTTTCAGGGCTTCAGAAGATGTGAAATGACTACCTAGCATGCCTAAGTGCAGAGATCTCATAGGAGAGCAAGACTCTGTCCAACAGACCCTGTACATCTGAGAAGGGAGAAGCGGCGCAAGCCTCCCTTTCCTGAGATCTTACCTGGATCTCCATCTCATGGAACATTCACGTTCAAGAAACGAACATCAAGCCTACTGTGGCACCACTACACGAGGGGATGCTCCCAGCGCCAGAAAGGACTGGACCATCGAGGCACGTGCAGAAATGGACCAGTCTCTCACATACTATGCTTGGAGAAAGGAGGTTCTATCGGCTACACATGAATGATTCTTCTGTGGGTCTCAATGTCTGTGTCCCCTGCAATTCATACGTGAAACTTAATCCCCATTGTCATAGTATTAGGAGCGGGGACCTCTGAGAGGTGACTAGGGCAGAGCCTTCACCAGTGGGGATTAGGCCCTTATGTAAGGGGCCTCTTTGCTCCTCCTTCTGTGTGAAGATGCTGCAGGAAGCCACCATCTCTCAGCAAGAGGGCCCTCACCAGACACAGAATCTGTTGGCACCTTGATCTTGGGTTTCTTAGCTTCCAGAACCAGGAACAACACATTTCTGTTGTTTACAAATCACCCAGTCTAAGTTATTTTGTTAGAGTGGCCCAAACAGACCAAGACACTCAATTCATATGCATTCTGGAAAAGATAAAACAACAGGGACAGAGTACATATCAAAGGTTGCCGGAGGGAGGTGAGGGGTTTACTTGTTGGGGGGACACTTTTAAGGGTGACAGAATGGCTCTCTGTTGAGTGTGATGGCAAAGTCATGTGATTTGTTGGTCAGAATTTATAGGTAGTACAATTAAAAAGGTCTTCCTTTGGTTTCTTATGTTAGCATAATATCTCAATTATATACTTTAAGTATTTAAATCTTAAGTATTGTAATCTTTTCTGGAATTGGGGAACATTCATTAAGCTAAAGAGCATAAATTATACATCAATGAACTTGACCATAAAAATGATAAAAAAACACTTACAAACTAACCCTTCATCCATCTCCCCCTAACATGTTCCATCCATCAACAGTACTATTATTTGCTTATATGCAAAGATTCACTTAGTAGAAATAAGTATATTCAATTAAGTCTTCCTCATCAGCTAATGCTGTTAATTATTATTATTATTTTTTGAGATGGAAGTCTCACTGGGTTGCCCAGACTGGCCTTGAACTCGTGATCCTCCTGTGCCAGTCTCCTGAGTAGCTGGGATTACAGGTGTGCACCACTGCACCTAGCTACTGCTCTTCATTTTTCTAGCCACCTAGGACTCACCAGTTCCGTCTTCCCACAGGGCCATGGGGATGGCCTCTCAAGTCAGTCAAGTTACTGTGCTAATGCAGCGCGAGTGTCCCGGTTCTGATCTCACGGGAGGTTTTAAACAAGGCCCACACAGCTTCAAGCAAAAGCCAATTTCACGAGCAAACCGACTGCACAAGTACTGTAATCCTGCAAGTGCATTGGGGGAAATGAACTGTCCTTATCACTGGAGGAAGCAACAGGTCTGTTCCCGGGAAGACACCAAGGTTTTAAAACTGCAATTCGGATGAACAGCAAAAGGACTAAGGTTACTTACTCCAGTGAAGATAATACAGGAGGAGTGAGGGTATTGGGAGGGAGACACTGATTTTACACACAAATATAGGAATGGTTACGCAGAGAAAGCAGCAGACCACTTCAGGGTGGCATAGGTTAGAGAATTGGTACCAACAGGAAAAGATAAATGGTGGAAGACATTTGGCTTTATAAAATACTTTTATTTATTTTAGTAAGACAAGATTTTTCAAACACCTGGCACTATCCTGTGATGGAATGGCTGCCATCTGAGGTCAGGAGGTCACCGGAGATGCTGCCATCAGGGTTTCTGATTTGGTAGGGGGCTGGGTGAAAGGGCTAACGTGAAGAGAAAAGGCCACCAGTAAGCCAGACACACTGAGCTTGCTGGGGGGTCAGCAATGGCCAGCCTCGGAGGGAGGAAGGAGAAATGGAGAAATGGAAGGGCAAGAAGGAGGAGGATGTGAACCCAGGCGTGGCAAGATGGAGAAGGAGGAGACCAATCTCTCCAACTCATTTGCGCAGGTGGCAGAGGAGGTGGTCAATTTTGTGGCTAACAGAATCTGATTGCCCACTGGAGGTGGTGGAGAAGGCTTATTTGTTCTCTCTCCCCTCTCCCCGCCATTGTCCACAGGCACATGACTTAGGTTTGGCCTGTGGGAGGAACTTCCTGGCACTCTGACTCATGAGAGAGTGATGTGAAGAGATAGGGACAGATAAAACTAGACCTAGGAGTCTAATCCTAGTGATGGGGTCCCAGGCAGCCTGCATCTGCGCCGTGACGTGATGTCTTCGGCACTGACCATTCTCTTAAGCCCATTCTCAACACTTCTATTGTCTTCTAAGAGCTTTGAAATATTCTGTCATTAAAGTGCTTAGCTGGCTTAAATAAGCCAGAATTGTTTTCTGTTGCTTGTAACCTCAAAACCTGTTGGAATCACATGGGCAGAAGAAGAGGGGTTTTAATTGCTGTTGCTTGTCCTTGTGGCACAAGCGAGGGTGTAGTTCTTAGAAAAGTACACAGTTCTCAACATTGCTTACACTTGGAGAACGTTTTAAAAAATGAGGTTCTCTCCCCTACTTTCACCCCTACCTCCAATTATTCCTGAGATTCAGAAATAACAAATCTGGGGGTGAGGGTGAACAGAAACTTGGAGACATTTTTTCTCTTTTAAAGTCTCCAGGTAATACTAACACAGACTTTTTTTTAGCAGTCTGGTATTGGCAAAGGAGTTTCTAAGTAAAGGAAAATGATACCATTTAACACAATTTCTCCGTGTTAAATTTTAATAAAATCTTTCCCACAAATTTACTAAAGTTTTTTCAATCTCCTCTTTTTCTTTTCAGACTGAGCTTGACCAACCTACCAGCATCTACAGGACCCATTTCCCCTTCCACTTTCCTCATTAGCATGCAGTCACACGAAACCCCACAACCCGCTCACCTGCTTCCTCTGCTCTACTTGTGCTATCTGGGAACATACTTCCCATTCGCTCTGTCTGTACAGATCCCACTTATGAACCAAGGCCCAACCAAGGACAGCCTCTCCCATGAACTATTTCCCAACCACAGCAACCTCGGGCTGTGCAGAGAGTCATATCAGAGCGAGAAGCACCCTTAGTAAGCACCCGCCTCTCGTGTCATTGAATTACACACTCTTTATGCAGAATTCATTCCTTATGTTTGGTATAAATTTTCTCTTGTCTTTCCAAATCTGTACATTTTCCTTAAGCAACTCCAAGGAGACATAGTTGATGCTCAAATCAAAATTAATCATCATGGACTAAGTTCCTTTATTGTCACAGTATCATTTTCCATTTGGAGATACCTGTTTGTTGGAATAGTTGCAGAAACTTTTTACAGATATTCAGCTCTGTCTGGTCTTTAACGTAGGCTGGAACACAAGGCCAAAAGCCCTGCCATTCTCAAAATGACAGCTCTTGAAGCATTTTACCACCCAGAATGGCAGAAGCCCAAAACGAGGCCTCTGCCTTTCAGCCGGCAGAAACACATCCTCTGACTTACTTGTACCAACTTGCTCCCCCAGAGGATTCCTGGCTCTAGAGTTTAGACAGGAAGTGGCTATGAAATGGGCAGAGGGTGTGAAATGATTCACTAATGGGCCATCAGAGCTACTGTAATCAGGAAATACAGAAGTATGTGTTTCTATGGGAATCCGGATTCCTTCTGTCCTTCCCAATAGCCCTTCTTTTGTTTGTAGTGATTCTTCTTGGAGCCACTCAGCAGTAAATTCATTAGGGGATACTATAATAATATTGATGCTCCTGAGACCACTTTGGAAGGATGTAAAGTGGCAGGGTGCGGTGGCACACGCCTGTAATCCCATTGGCTGGGGAGGCTGAGGCAGGAGGCTCATGAATTTAAAGCCAACCTCAGCAGCTCTGCGAGGCTCTAAGCAACTTAGTGAGACACTGTCTCAAATTAAAAATAAAAACAAATGGGATGGGGATGTGACTCAGTGGTTAAGCACCTGGGTTCAATCTCTGGTACCAAAAAGAAATAAAAAAGGATGTAATTCTTGGTTGGTACTTTCTTTACCAATCAACCTTTTTTTTTTTTTTTTTTTTTTGTACTGGGGTTTGACCCCAGGGGTGCTTAACCACTGAACCACATCCCTTTTTATTTTTTATTTTGAAACGGGGTCTTGCTAAGTTGCTCTGGGCCTCTCTAAATTGCTGAGGCTAACTTTGATTTTGCTATCCTCCTGCCTCAGCCTCCTGAGCTGCTGAAATTACAGGAGTGTGCCACCATGCCCAGCTTGTATCAACTTTTTTTTTTTTTAAGAGAGAGGGACAGTGAGAAAGAGAGAGAGAGAGAGAGAATCAGTTTTATTTAGCTTTCATGTGGCCTTCTTTGCTCTGAGACTCCATTGTGTACGTGGTACTGGGGTTTGAAACTTGGGTACTTGCACATTCCGGGCAAGTGCCATGCCGTAACTGCCGAGCCACTGCTCCAGCCCCTTGCATCAACTTTTAAGGGAAGTAGTGCAAATAGATTTATCCTCCTTTTACAGAGAAGTTGAGGCACTGAAGAATGAAGAGTGCCCTGGGTGTTCTGGGAGCTGTAGTCTACCAGCTGTGGAAGTAACAGCATGGTTTATGTTACCATGCTTCAGTCTAGAATGGAGGGATGAAGACTGGGTTAAATCTGTCCTGGCATCCAACATATGGGCCACTTGATCATCACAGTTCTAACACAACATCCCCAAAACAAAGCCCCTGGGGTCTTAGAGGCAGGGTCCAGTCAAGATGGAAGGGGTGTTTTAGGTGTGGTCTTCATATGTTAACCTGTTCAGCCATGGTTCCCCAGTGCTAGTTAACTAGTTGATTCTCATAGCCTCCCTTTCCTTGTCCATAACATGAGGGCTCTGAGTTTCAGATAACAGATCCATAGCAGTGGTTCCAAATCTGACTGATTAAAGGAAAAGTCTAGAGAGTCTTTTACTTGAAGGGGAAGGGGAAGACTGCTTTCCAAGTTGATACATGTTCATCATATCAAAGATTTAAGCAAAACAGAAAAGCATAAGTAAGATACGTGACTGCCAACAGACCCATCACAGGCTGATGGCAGTGCCACAAAAATATTCTGAAACAGGTGGCCACCATCAGGGACTCCTCGGCTCCTGATGAATGTTCTGCAGTTGCGACTCTGGATATCACACAGACCCATGGGATGGGGCCCAGCGATTCACATGTCAAATAATGCCTCTTGTGAGGCATGCAGGAGTCAGGGGAATGGATGATTCTTAAGAACTCTTCCTATGGAAACCAGTAGTCATGCTTCACTTATCGACAGGGATACGTTCTGAGAAATGTGAAATTTGTGACGCACGCTTAGGTGAACATCGGAGTGCACATAAACTGACTTGGCTCTGACATCACTGTGCAATAGAATCTTAGGGGACCCCATTGTTGATTAAAATGTCCTTCTGTGGCACAGGACTGTAAAACAACACCTCTGTCAGGAAGTACTCTTCCGGGCACAAGGTGCTACCTGTATTCCTCAAGGCTGGGACTGACATAATTGGGGCGACAGGGAATTGTCTGCACAGTAGAAAATAGTGGGAACTTTTGTTTGTTTTTAAGCGATTGCCCTGTAACGGCTCTGCATCTGCCCCTGGGTCTACATCCCTCTTCTCAGAGACCACCTGCGCACCAGTGCGTGGGTGTGTGAGCGGGCGAGGAGGCCCTGGAATCGTGCACGTTCAGTTCAGTGGAGCAGATGCGGTCACAGGCAGGCAGGGCGTGGCAATGTGGAAGGTGCAGCAGGATATCTGGCAGGGTGGGGTGGGCCCCACGGGGAAGGGAAAACAAGGGAGGGAGGGTCTCGATAAAGGCAGCCCAAAGACTGCGAAGATTCTGGTGTGATTCTTCAGTCCTATGTATGAAAGAAGACACAGAGACTAGGTTTCTAGAACATTCCTCAAGATTCATTCCATGTGAAGTCTTTTATACTCAACTACCTCCTCTCCGGGGGAGACTAAGATGACAGAGCAAAACAGACAAGAAAGATGGCAGTAACATATTTGTTCACACTGGAAGGCTCTCTCTACCAGGAATTAATAAACTGGGTTTGGATTGCTTGGTGCTAGTCTCCTGGGAGTTTGATTAGCATAAGTCAATTTCACCTCTGGTACTTAGGCAGAATCAGAAGTGACCTCTGCAGCCATGACTGGCCCACACAAGTGGTTTGACCAAGGCCAACAGCATACCTTTAGGAGATAGTTGGTCAGGACTAGGGACTCTAGAATAATTAAAGAGAGCTGCTTGGGCCACAGAGGTACAGTGACTCCTGCCTCCATCCTCTGCCAAATGACCTTACTCTAATTTACAAACGTCTATAAAAACCTTACAGAGATAGTGGGGTACAATGGTGCCCACCTATAACCCCAGAGATTGGAGGCTGAGGCAGGAGGATCCCAAGTTCCAGGGCAGCCTGGGCAATTTAGTGAGATCTTGTATCAAAATAAAATTAAAAGGGCTGGGGATGGAACTCAGTGGTCCCTGTTTCAATCCCCAGCATTGAAAAATAAAACAATAAAATAAAAAACCTTACGACAACAACAACAAAAAACAACAACAACTTGAATCATCATTTAACAACACAATAAAGTACCCTTTGGGAAAGAAAACAGTCACATACAACAGTCCTCTGCATAAGCATCTGGCCAGTACACCCATAAGGGGATCCGACGGTAATCCCGTCTTCTTCCAAGCGGAGCCTGGCTGAGGTATGTGGCTGCAGTCAGGCAGCTGTTTCGGGCTGTTCACAGCTCACCTGGTTCACACCTGTGCTGGAGCTCAGAAAACAGCCCCTCCAAGGCTGCAGTTGCAGCAGCCTCCCAGGGAATGTGTGTCACACCAGGAGACACGTGCTGCTCTGCCACCCCACCCTTTGGCTTGGCAGTCTCGCCCAAGCCAGAGCTTCCACCCAATTCATTTCCCAACCTGGCAGTAAATTTGAGTTCCAAACGAGGCCACACGTGTGCTGAGGAGCAGGTGAAGTCTGCTTTTGGGATTTTCCGCTCCTGGGACGTGTCTTCCCACAACCACGTATGATAATAGTTAATCTATTACCTACAACTAAGATTGATTAAAATTATGGGAAGAGAGTTTGGAAAGCACAGGCTTTATTTGGGTTGTTGTAATTTATAGCCTGGCTAATCTGAGTTTGTTAGAAAAACAGAAATCTCAGGCTGCACCGCAGGCCTACCTATAAGAATCTGCATTTTATTCAAATCCCCAGGTGACTCACAGGCTAGAACATAGTAGAGTCCTGAATAAAATTTTTCCCTGGCAAATGAAAATCTAAGTAAATATAAAATGATAGCCTTTAAGATAGGAGGTCTCACTCTATTTTGTACCATAAACTTCTGTCTTGTGAAATCTCAAAATGATATTTTTAAATGCATAAAATACATAGGATTATAGAGAAAACTAATTACGTTGAAATATGTTATAGTAACTAATTTAAATGTTTAGTATTGTAATTTATATGTGCTTCTTTGTTAACACATTAAATTTGTAGATCTAATGAATGTGGATGATGTTGGGGAACAAGTGCCAGGAATCAGATGTATCATTTCTCCTGGTGACAGAGAGGGACAGCTGATACCATTGTATTTTGTTACCTACATTCGCAACTGAAGGAAACACTAAATTTGAACCACAGTGACAATAAACATGAAGTTTTCTTCACTTCCCAGTTCCCAGCCCCCCGAAATCTCTTAATAGAATCTATGAAAAAAGGAAGATTCGCTGAAGGATTTTATGCAAAGGAATACAGAGAATGTTGTGCCTTCTATCCATCTCTTGGTCTACTCTTAATTTGAGCATGAACTGATCAAATCACTTCCTTCTATGATTGCTACTGCATTTACCCTGTCAGCTTGTGTCACCCAGCACCCACACAAGATCCTAACACAGATAAGCACTTGATGTATGTGTAAAAGTACTTTGGAGCAAACTCTTCAGGATGGATTCTAAATATTTCTGAAATAGATGTGTCACACTATACTCTGAATATCATTGCACAGGGAAACAAAAATCATCTCATTTTGTAGGAAGTTGCCCTCTCCCTATGCCTAGGTTCTTCTGCACAAATGTGGCTTAACTGCTGACCCTGAGTGCTGAACTATCCCCCTGTTCTGCCCCGGGCCTGGGGCAGCCTCCGTGTCTCTTGGATCAAAAGCACTTTTTCTGTAGTTTTCTTGCCAAGAGAAAGCAACACTTCCCGCAGCCTTATCAAATGTGGTCTTCAAAATAAGATCCATATTCCGGAAAAGCCAAAATGGATTTGTCTCTGGATTTCAGCACCGTACATCCAAGGCATGTCTGCTGCTTCGAGGCTACGTTCCCTTCCCACTCACCTAGGTGCAGTGACAACAAAATGCAACTGGACGCCTCTGCCTTGCGGGGCAGAGTTCTTCTGATGCTTTGTTTGGGCTCTCATAGAATATTTGCTATTGCACAAGGAGGCATGTCTCTAAGAATAATTGTGAGAGTATGCTGTGACCATGCACTTACAAAAGAGAGGAAAGACTACAAATGCAGACACAGAGCTTTACATAGGAAGAGCTGAGTCCCAGATCCATGGAAGTGTCATGAAACAGCCAGCCTGCAGTCCTGCCCCTCCCTAAAGAGTATGCATACACACATGTTCACGTAAGCACACGCATAGCATGACCTTGCACTTTATCCTCACCTGCAGTTGCTCATCCGAAAGACAGATTT
This sequence comes from Aplodontia rufa, assembly GCA_004027875.1. Classification (NCBI taxonomy): domain Eukaryota; kingdom Metazoa; phylum Chordata; class Mammalia; order Rodentia; family Aplodontiidae; genus Aplodontia; species Aplodontia rufa. Next base: position 11,475 of record PVKS010005241.1, read on the forward strand.
CTAGCCCTTGCAGTCTGAGCATCCTACCATTAGTTAGTAGCATTATCTTGATCTAGTTCTTCACCTAGCACCTGATTTTGCTTGTTAACTTGACTGGACTGAGGGATACCTAGGCAATTGGTAAAGCATGCTCTTCATGTGTTCAGGAAGATGTTTCTAGAGAAGACTGGTGTGTGTGTAAAGAAACCGAGAGGAAGACCGCCCTGAATGTGGCTGACACTATTCAATGGGCTGGAGACCCAGACCACACAAAAGTGTGGAAGAAGGGGGAAGATCGCTCTAGCCTGCACCCCACTCCTGGAGCAGGTGTGCTTCTCTGCTGCCGTCACCGTAGATATCAGATTCAGAGTTCTTTAGCCTCTGAACATGGACTTGCAAAAGTGGCTCTCTAGGGACTTTTGGGCTTTGGGTCTCAGACTAGGGCTGCATCATTGGCTTCTCTATTTGTTTGGAGGCTCCTGGCTTTTTGAATCTCAGGCTCTCTGGCTTGCAGACAGCACTGTGGGATTTTCCAGCCTCTGATCATGTGAGCCAATCTAATAAATCCCCTCATATATATTCCATTGGTTCTGTTTTTCTGGAGGACATGATTAATGTATAACCTAAGATGTAGTCATTAGTTGGAAGTAGAAGAACCACACAGATTTGAGAATCAACCTGTGAGTAAAAAGAACCAATCACACTAAATCACATCATAGTAAAATCAACACTGCTTTATTCTCTGTCACTGGCTTAGAAAGGTGACTATTTGGGGCTGGAGTGGTGGCTCAATGGTTACGGTGCTTGCCTAGCATGCATGAGAATGTGGGTTCAAACCCTAGCACCACATACACAACTAAGTGTCAGAGTAACAAAAACCAAATGAAAAACTAAATAAAATTGACACTCTCTTTCTCTCTCTTAAAATAAAAAAGAAAGAAAGGTGACTATTTGCAAGGTTTGGTATCTTGGCTTTGAGATTGCTTAGGTTTTAGAATAACCCTGAGTTTGCTGGTGGAATGGATGAAGAACCCAGAGGGAAAAAACCTAAAACTGATAGCAGATTCTCTTCCCATTCTGAAATCCCAATGGCAACATATGCAATTAATTAAGACACCAGAACACCGCAGAGGTGACTGGTGTTTCTCCTCTTGAGAGCCTGAAGTAATTGACTCTGCTCACTTTTAAGATGCAAAGTTAAATTTTTGTTACCCTAACAAAGTCATTAAGTATGTCTAATGTCTCCATATCATGAAAGCAGCAGGATTTCCACCAAAGTTTGGTCAGTCTGGTGGGATCCTGATAAAATTCTCATGCACTGAGATCTCCCCAGGTATGTTTCTCAGCTTCAGTGTTCTTTGACTCATTGAAGGGATGAACTGAAGCTGAGCAAGTTCTAGCCTGTAAATGAATTGTGCAATGGGCTGGGCTTTACAAATCCAAACTACATCCTTTATTTCTACCACCTTCTTTCCCTCAGCACTTAGAGTTAATTTTCTGTTTCCCCTCCAGGTCTTTATTGCTCCCCTGCCAAAACTATCTTGCTTCTGTTACAATAAAATACCTGTGATGTTTTCCGAAGCCAGCAGTTTCCTGCCAACAGTCTACCGGCTACCCCACAGGCACCCGCGGGGAACTTAAGTCTAAGTGTTGCAAGCTTAAGGCGAAGGTGGGACTTGGGAGTCAAGCAGGAGGTGTCTTGGGAGGCCGGCCTCTGACTGAGGGAGTTAGCCAGCAGGGCAAAATGCAAACGCTTCCGCCAAAGAGGTAGAAACAAGAGCAAAGGGCAGAGTGAAGGGTTGCTGTCCCATTATGAGCACCTCAGTGGGACTCTACCACTCAAAGGAGGGTCAAGGGTGAGCATCTGAAGGCCCTTGGGCTCATCTCTGGCTGGGGACTTTCATTCATGTTCTGATTTGCAAGGAATTCTAAATGGTTCCCTGCAGGGCCACTCCTTTTATTTATTTATTTATTTATTAAAAAAGAGAGAGGGACAGTGAGAGAGAGAGAATCAATTCTATTTAGCTTTTCATGTGGCTTTTGTTGCTTCAACACTTGGCTGCGTACCTGGTGCTGGGGTTTGAACCCGTGTCCTCGCACACGCCAGACAAGCGCTAAAACTACTGCGCCACTGCTCCAGCCCCAAGGCCACTCTTTCGGGAGGTGGGGAGGAGAGTTTGTAAGAACGAAGTCTGCCATAAGTTTCTGTTGTAAAGGCAAGTCCTGGAAAACGAGAACACAAGACCGATTGTTCTCTTTAGAGGGAGCAGCCTGCAGCGTGTTCTGTCTCCTGGTCTGAGGGGTCTCACTGAAATGCAGGCTTATTACCAAGTGGATTTTCAGAGCCTCCTCATGCCTTCCTCAGAGCCTTCTTGATCAACCAATGTTCAACTTGGGTTCCATCTTCTGATTTGAGAAGAAAATTAGTACAAACTTAGAAAAGCACAGAGATGGTCCTTTGCTTTAAGTCTGTCTGACAGCCTCCACAAACCATGGAATTATGAAAGGCATGGAACATGGGTTGAGCCTTCTGTTTTAGCAAATGAGTCACTCTTGCCCCTCTAAGCGCTGCTCCTCCAGTGCATGTAAAATACGGTTGGACTGCTTCTTCAGGAAGAGTTCAGGACAGGGAGGCCAGACTCTGAGTCCCAGGTCACCCACGGCTATGACCTGACTCATTGCACATGGACTTTGTATTGAAACAGAGACTGGGAACTTACAACATGCCCTACTGGGGCTACCTGTGGAGTGGAGTGTGGCCTCACACCCAAGCCATCTGGTTTGAACAAACCTAGGGTATATGTGTCTGCAGGGGACAGCAAAGGCAACGGCTGATGTGGTGGAGCACACTCCATTTCTTCCTGCTCTGCCACACAGAGCAGATGCCATGTCAAGATGCCATCTTGTTCTTCACCCACTAAGGAGAAGGCAGACCTCTACAGTAAGTGGGATTTTGTGCTATACCTCTTGGTCCCTACTGTAGGAAATTATGGAAACCATGCTTGGAAGCGAGGGAGTGTATTATCTGCATAAGTTCCTAAGAGGGGCACAACTTGTGTGGGAACACAAAGTCAGGCAAAGGGCTGCCTTTCCAGCCACTGACTGTGAAATTATTGATTCCCTTTCAAGGACATGGTTGTAGGTTTCCTCTAATTCAATGTTGTAGCTTCTATTTTGCCTGGCTATTCTCCAGGTTTACACATTTTTGCACATATATGCATACACATCTGGTTCAGTCTTTTATTCCATTCACTGTCAGAAAAAAATTTTTTTATAAATAGATGTCACATTCCAGCCCTGGTAAATAGCCAATGGGAGAGGGCATACCTTTCAGCTTTGAGCCAAACACTTAGCCCCCCAACCCTGTATACATGAATTGGTTCATTACGACTGCGCATGGCTGGCCCTCCATTGGGTGATCAGACACATACTGCCTGGTTGTCTCTATGTCTGTACCCATCCTGGCTGCCTGGTGAGGAAGTAAACAGGCCCTTGTTACCCTGGGATACTTGGAAGTTCTAGGGCTCTGGCAAATACACCACCACGTCACAGAGAAAGCTGTCACTCCTGCTCCACTCACGGCCTTCCGGGAACACAAGCTGACCCTTCACCCCAGAGCCTGCCCCACGGAGCCTGACTACACAGCTCCACTCCTTCTTGGGCAAACTCAAATGAATTCCCTCACATGCTCTGTGTCCTCACCAGCCCTGGCTTGGGGAGTCCAGCCTCAGTCTGGTTGGCTTCCAGTTGAGTTTCAGCAGTTACGCAAATTAGGTTTCTGACTGTGTCTGAAATTCCAGTGCATACAGGAACAGCAGGTTGCTTAATCTCTAAGTTCAGAGCCAACCCCTTTGCTAAATACAGAGGAGGCGCTGCCTGGCTCCCAGGGTAGGTAAAGGGGCCCACCCCTCCCATCCCTGACAACCTGATTCAAGTGCACAGGCGCCATCTTGTTGTCCAGGCTCTAGCTCCCGTGAGGCCCCACACTGTTCCTAGTTTCATTCTTCCTCACTTGTTTTCATCTGTCAAATCAAGTCCCTCCCTCATTCTTCTCTACTGACAGCATCCAATTTCCAAACACAGGAGGATAGATGGCTGAAATGTCTGGGAGAAAAAAAAATTAACTTCAGCCACTTTATTTTCCTTCTCAAACTACAGTCTCCTTGTGAGAAGCTTTCCTGTATTTCTGCCATGGACAATAAGCTACTTACAGAAGTCAGCTGAACAGCCAGGCCTGCAGTTTTGATACAAGTTAAACATGAGCAAGGTCACCAGATTTTCCTCTTCCCTTATTGGAAATGACATTAACAATGAAATACTGTGCTGGGTAGAAAACTGCATGTTCAGGGGGGAGGTTGGCAGGTCTACAGTGAGCTTTCTTAGAGAACCATAAAGGAACATTGTTCTAAATATGAGAAAATAGGACATTCAGTTAACAGTTTCTATCTTATTATTATTATTTGTTATTATAGAAAACACCTTTTTTTTCGAAAGAGGCAATATCAAACACTGAGAAATTGTGGAAGTCTGGCCAGCGTTCAGTCCACAAAATAAGAGAAAGTAGGAAGTGAATGATTTTTTTGAATTACGTTAGCAGAGTTTGGTTCTCCACTGGGTTCCCAGGGGGGCATAGGCGACACATGGCTGGTGTTATGCGGGTTCAGAAACCAGGGGAGAGGGTGAAAATCCAGCCATAGGCACATATTTCATCTGTACTTTTTCACCACTCTTTGGACCTTGCAGAAAAGTTTCAACTTCTCAACTTCCAAATTCAAAGTTTTGGAGGCAATCGTGCTATTTAACACAAGACTGAGAAACCAAAATCAGTTTCCCAAACCACAGCTTATTCAAACTGTTGAGGACTTTACGAGCTGTGTCAACCCACTGTTCATATTACTCAGCGATCATTTCTTCTCAAAGGTCGGAGGGTCAATAATTGAGGCTTTGTGGCCCACCTATGCCTCCATCTTATCTTTTTCTTTGTTCCTTCAGCTCTTCAAAAAGTAAAACATGGCTCCTGGGCCCTAGAAAAGTCTGGAGCAGATTGGATTTGGCCTCAGGCCTTGTTTTGCTGATCTCTGACTGCTTCCAGAATGGACTGGGAAGGATCCTGTGTCCCAGCTCAGATGAATTCACTGCAGACAGCACCTAAGACAGATCAGTCTGGAGGATGGGAGATGGTGGGTGGACACCAGCAGGTGGACAGCAGGCACCATCGAGCACAGGTGGGGACAGGGTGGAGGTTTCCTTAAAGACCACAAGAAGAGCTGTTCCCTTCCCCACAGAAGATCAGCTGTGAAATTCTGAGAAATCACACACAGAAAAGGACAGCAAAAATGTGTGGTCTTGCCTTGACTATGCGCCGCCATCCTCCAGTCTTGCTGGCCTAAAGGGCAGAGCCACAAGCTTGGCCACCGCAGGACAAGGGCAATAGTTGGCCAATAGGCAGTGACCAAAACTCCAACATCTGCCTTCTCAGACATAGCCCTGTGGCTAACTGGGCCTTCCTCAAAGAGCTCAAATCAGTTTCTTATCCAGGATGCAGTATCATAACTGGAATCAAGTTCTCTACCGACCTCTGATGCTCCCCTTACCCGAACCACACACTCCATTTCCAACCCACCCCCCACATTCCTCAGCACTGCTCCTCGTGAGGGGGAAACCAAGTCAGGTTTCCAAGCAAAGCCTGGAAATGTTCAGAAGTCCAGGTCGAGATGCTCTTTATTCTGTTCTGCTTCTCTTATCACAAACCGCCAGCCTTTACAACAGAAAAGCATGTTCTGAGACTCCACCGCAGTCACAGGAGCCACAAATCAGTTCAAATTATTCTCATGTATGGCTGCTTCCATGGTCCTCTCTGATTATTCTCCACATCCGAGCGTGGTTACATCACTGTGACGACCTCCAACCCACTCTGTGACCACATTCAGGATCCTTGCTGTATTTTCTCCCTACTTTGCAATCCCCTGACATAGAAGCTGGGCAGAGGCTGCCTGCCTTAACAGAGAAAGCATTAGTGCATTCACTCTGGATCCTAGTCAATTTCTGGATATCTCACAGCTGTTAGACATGCACTTCTTACAAAAGCCAGCAAAAAATTGTGAGCACCTCATTGGCTCTGGAATATGAAAATGTAGCAACCATCAAGTTAGAAAATCAGTTTCTGGTCAATTATCTTCAAAGTATTTGTTCTAAAATAGAATATCTACAGTTCATCTATCACCTGCCAACTTAAAAAATTTGTTTTTTAACTAAGATTCTGCATGATTTTGTATGGTTTTCTTTTTAAAGCAACCTGCAGAATATAAACTGTCATTTTGTTATCAAACTAGAGGAAAAACTCTTGTCCAGACAGATATCAGCACAATACAGGCTACATCTATTTCTTATGTCATTATTATCTGCTCATTTCTCATACACTTTAAAAGAAACATTCAGAAGACAAAAGTTGTATTTAGAGAGAAAATATAATTGATTCACTGTGCTATGCCTGCCTCTCCTACCTGCTTCATGAGATGATCGGGTGAATGTCCTCCGCTGGCCTTCAGCCGCCACTTACTTGCATAGGACACACTCCAAAGTTTGTTAGGCTCTTTCTCTTCTCCATTCAGTTCTTTAAAGTAGTGGGCTATTAACTATCAACAAAAATGTGAGCCATGCCAGTGCGTGCTCCGATTTCCTGCCAGCGCCCCATGCTCTCTGGGCTTAGAACAGATTCTCTCTCTCTCCTTCTGGCTTCACCTCCTGAGCTCCAGGGCCCCACCCACCCTCAGCACTCAGATCATTTTTCATTTATGAGTATATCCAGCTAAACTGTGCATGTAAGAGAATGAGCCAACCTCTGCTCTGACAGCCTACTGAATCTATGCTGCTAAAATCAGCTTTAATTTTCTGGGAGTACAGGGGAAAATGAGACCCTGGCAGAAGTCACCCATGACCTCCTCCTACAGGTATCTGCAGATCAGCTCTTCCATCAGCAAAGGATATGCATGGTGGCAATGGAATCACAACAGCTTGCTAATGCAGGTACAGGCAGGGAGGTGGACTGAAGATTTCAGGCATGAGACAACTAAAAATATACCAAGGTGTATATTTCACATACATTAAAAAGGAAAAGGCAGGGTGGTGTCAAGAAACTTGCCATCCAGTGACCTGATGCTTCACAATGAATTAAAAATGCTTCACACCTATTAATGGGCCAGGTTTCAAATGGGTACAAAAATGTAGAGCTTATTTTGTAACAAAATCCATTGGTAAATAAGAGCTACTTGCCATCATGACATCAAATCTATAACTTCTCATATCCAACTAAGCTCCTGTCTTCTATCAGAGACCACTACTAGCAAAACACAGAGATGATCTGACAGCCCACAAGAACATTTAATCCTATTACAACGTCAACAACTAAGAAGATGATTTGGTTTCTGTAAGACTTTTTCAAGGAGAACTGTTAAAAATAATTCCAACATACATTTGGGAGGGACCAAAGAGGCACTCACACTTCTGTTAGTTGCAGCTATTCTCAGGTCATGCTTCCAGAAAACTCAGGTCTACCAGGCTTCAGAATGTCTGACTTCTTAAATCTATCCATTTATTTTTGGATTTTATCCAATACAGAGTTTCCCTTCTGTGAACTCCATACTGTCATAACCTAGCTCCAGTCACTCTCAAGTTCTTCCATTTTTGAACTGTTAGTTTTTTAACTATCAGTTATTTTTAAACTGATAGTTTAGAAGCTGAACTTGTCCTTTTCTTGTTGCTATTGTTATTAGATGGTTAAAAAGTCTTCTAAAAAGAAACTGATTTACATTTTCACACATGCTCCAAATTGGCTCTAGTCATCCTAAAGCCCTAGCACAACATTTTTCAAAACCCCAAGGTGATCCTCCTTCTACGGAGGAGACAGGAAAGACACAAAGTCATGTGCATCTACGGAGGAGCAGAGAGAACTGACAGATTAGCACCTAGACTCCCATAAGCACGGGACCTCAGACCAATCTGAACTTTCACATGCAGTCCAGAGGCTGGAAAGTTGGTAGTGTGGGGCACTTCCTGGAACTTCCCTTCCTAGTTCAGGGCAGAGTGGCTTCCTGCTCTGAGCTGAAGCCCGGAAGCAGGAAGTCTCCTCTTCATTTATTTATTTTTAAAGAAGTAGGGGGAAAGAGGTGGCTAGAATTTTCTTGGCCTATGACCAAACTATAGTCCCAGTGAGAGGTCAAATCTGCCTGTAGAATATTCTCTTATTAGTGTGACATCTGCCAAAAATCTACAGTAAAACCAGTTATTCTACCTCTCTTTGTCCCATTATGACAGCAAAGGGCGGATAATATAGAACATAAAGTTCTGCTTTAATGGGAATTGCTACTGTTTCCTCACAACATTAGCCATGTAGCATGTGCTAGAATGCAGGAGGTACACAGGCCATCTTGCCCCCTGAGATTTCTGGGGAGGTGTTTCTGGTCAGCTGTCCATGGTAGCAGTCTGGGGCTCTGCCTTCTGTAAGTCTCCCTTGCCTCCCAGGCTTAGGAGACCACAGTGTGTGCACCTCTGAGCTGGGAAGGGCCCTGAAGTATACTTAGTTCTACCTTCTCCTCAGGTGGATGCGGAAATACGACCCAGAGAGAAATGAGGAAACTTGCCAAGTTTAAGTACTGAGGTTAGAACATGGCTCTTCCTGTTTCAAATGCTAAGGCAGTGTCAGGTGGAGGAGATGTGGATCTTTGTAACCAAGAACTACAGGCAGGAGATTAGTTATGGCTCTCTAGCTGGTCACAAAGCCCAGCCTAGGGGACACATTGCAGAGCCTCTCACTAGCAAAAGCAGAGGGGTCACATGGGAAGTATGAGGACAGGTAGCCAGTGAGCAATACCAGCAGTCCCCAGCAGAAAAGGGGATCCACTAACCCCACCAAAGCCAATGGACACTTTTGGGTGTATATAGAAAGAACTGACAGCAGGAACACAAACAGGTGTTTGTACATCCACGTTCATAGCAGCACCATTTGGAATAGGTCTCCATTACTGAATGAAATAAGAAAATGTGGTATATACATACAATGGAACATTATCCAGCTGTATAAAGGAAGGAAATTCTGATACATGCTACATGGATGAGCCACAGACATGCTAAGTACAATATGTCAGTTGCAAAAGGACAAATGTTATGTGATTCTACGAATGTGAGATACTTACACAAAGTCATAGGGACAGCAATAGAATGGTGGTTGCTGGAGGAGAAGAAAGTTATTGTTTAATGGGTATAGTTTCAGTTTTGAAAGAGGAAAAAAGTTCTCTAGATGGATGGTGGCAATAGTTGGCATAACAATTTGAATGTGCTTAATTAATGCCACAACTCTGTCCACTTAAAAATGGTCAAAATGCTAATTTTTATATTATGTATAATTTTAATAAAGTCCACAGAACCTGAGTTTTCTTCACAATTTCCTTCCAGCTAGCTTGGCAGCTATCATGCTTCTTTTCTTTTCTTTTATCTTAATTTTTTTATTAAGGAGTTGAGTTATTGAATAATCATAAATACATATAAAGTAACAATATGATATGCATTTGTTCTTCAACCAGAATTACCCCTGCATTGCTCCCACACCAGTCTTTTGATTCTTCTATATTTCGCCCCTACAAGCGATGTAAATGCTTAGATTGTGAATTTTCCAGGATTAAATATTGCATAAGAATCATTTGGATTCTCAGGGGGCCTATGATGCTAACCATTATCAAAGTTGCAAAATGAAAGGACTATCACAGGCCATAAAGTAAAACTCATAAACATCCTTGGAAACAAGAGGAAGTGCTAAGATTCCCCTCTTCCTTTTCCCCACGCCCCACTCAGCACAATTCACAGAAAGTTATGAAGCAAACACGGTGCCCCATTTGTGTGCCTGCTCTGTGATGGGAGATGATAATATTGAAGCTGACGGGGAACACCCTGCAGGTCGTGCAAGCTGGGTGAGCCCCGGCCCTTCCAACCCCTGCCATTAATTCAGAGAGTTCACAAGCAGCTCGGGGCCAGCTCTACGCAGCCGTGGCCTGTTCTTGGAGCTGGCACGCCCCTTGCCTCGCTCAACTCTGGCAGCACATGCTGATACCATTGTTCTTTTTTGGTCCTCAGTTATACACAGATAAGTTTCTTAGCTGTTGAATCTGTCTAATCAGGGCATCAGGCTCTGGGGATGGAGCTACCTCCAGCTCGCCGACCAGCCCTTCTCAGCCTCCTGCCAGCCAGGCAGCGACAGTGGAGGATGCCCGCTTCCCTCCCTCATCCTCTCTCCCCCTCTCCTCTAATTATCCCCTCTACTTCTATTGCTACAATAACCACGTAGGAGCCACCAGCACTCAATCGCCATCTCTCTTCTGCCTGCCCCCTGCCCAGCTCAGCTGATGTCCTTCAGGCACCTCGGACTCAGCATGCCACAAAATGAAGTCCATTATGCTCTCCCTGGAACAAGTTCCTCCTCCTGTATTTCCTCTTCCAATTAATGCCATTCCCAGTCAGCCAAGCACAAACAGGTCACCCTTGACTCCTCCCCGCTTCACCTAGGAGGTCAGGTCTTGTCCCCTCCCCTGTATCGATTTTACAGACCTGATTCCCAATCAGTCTCACTTCCTCGGCTGTCTACTCTGTGCATAGAGGTTTCCCATGGCAAAACAGCAGATCTGTTTCCAGCGCGCTAATAATGTCTCATTATCCCACAGATAAAGCCTAAACACCTGTGGACGGTTCTAAGGCCATTCTTGATCCAGCCCCAAAATCCCCATCAGAAAACCTACTCGCAAGCTAGCTGCTGCTCTTCCTCATGCTTGTACTTTCACATGAACCAGTGATTCTTACCGAGGAAGACTGCACCCTACAGCAGACACTTGCGATGTTGACAGATAGTTTATTGTTACAACTGGGATGGGTGGGAGCTGGGCTTTGCTGCTGGCATCTAGCGGTAGAGGCCAGAGATGCTGATAAATACCTCACGATGCACAAGACAGGCCCCCACAACCAAGAATCATCTACAGCATGCACCATATGGGTTCTTAGAATGTTACAATATGCTGTGATTAGAACTACCATGGTTGCTTTCCACTCCGGCGGCTGCAAGCAGAGATGTTGGCAGGGTGCCGAAACTAAAGGAATGCGAGGAAAAGGTAAGGCAAAAGCAATAGGGGATGATGGGGCTGCAGCCATCATGCCCGTTCTAAAGCATTTAGTTTCTAAAATCTAAAAACATAGAGTTCAATCATGCAGCAAGAGGACAGGGTAGCGGCTTGTAAGGGGCCCCTGGGCAAGGGTTGGGGATTGTTTCCCTCTCTGACACATACTTTATTGAAAGCACCAGATCAATACGTATTGAAAAGTTCCCTCTTCTATTTCCCTTCAGAGCCCAGTATGTTCCTAAATTCTAGTAAATAAATGGAAAAATAGGACAGAACTCTGCAAGTCAGACCCTTAATACAGTTTCGCCATCTTCTTGGATTTTCTTCTTGAGATCACTTTCTCTGTAATTATTCAAGTGGCCTTAATCTAGTTTTTCTAAAAACACATCCTATAAAACATGATTTTGGGGGGGAGATGCTCTATGGAAAAAGGACTCTGTGCTCCAATAAGTCACATACTAGTTCTTGCTTCAACTGCTGTGTCCAAGTCGTTTTTTATTAGAGTTCCCAGTCCTGCCTTTATGTAGGTAATTTATTAATATTTGTGGAGCAAGCACTTTGAGGACTTTGGAAAATAATTTCAAGCATCCTCTGGGCTGTTTTGATTTGTTCTCCCTTTGGTGGGCACCCTTGGTTTAAACCTCCATCTGTGTGCAAAACGGCACCAGCTTTCTCTCTGCTACTCAGTCCCCATCTCTCCAGCAGAGATCTGATGTCTCCTCACCTGTTCTCATCCTCCTATCTCCCCTCCTCCTGGAAGCATTTTGAGATTGCTCAGTTTCCCTCAGAAAGGAACCTTCCTGGGTGAGATGAGGGAGCAATGAGGGTCACTCTTTGTGAAGGATAATCAGTGTGCCCCAAGGACCTAGGTCCAGGTCACAGAAGTGTCTTTAGGGCCACTGGTCACCTCCAGCCAACTTTTCAGAATGAAGTCCCATTAATGAGGATTAGGTCAGTTCATTTATAAAGATAAGCATATTTCTTCCAGACATGGATGGAGCAAAGGAACAATTACTTTTGGGAAAATAAAGTCTAACTTCAGAGGAGCAGACAGCCTGTGGGTCCTCTGAACACAGGTGTGCCAATGTACCCTTCTCTGGCTAGACTGGCCCAGCCTTGTGCCTCCTTGGTCCTCAGAGAATCACAATGGCTTGGACCCACCAGCCATTCATCTCAGTCACCAGATAGATGCTCAGTGTCCACTTCCTAGACAGGCTAGTCAGTCAAATCCGTGGGTTAGTTTTTTATTTTCCTTCACAGAAATAAGACAGTTCTGATTTTAGAAACTAAATCCAGCCCTACTAAGACTTGAACAAACTTCAGAAATCCTGGTAGCTCCTAGGGACATGCTCCAACAGTCAGTGAAAACTCATATTCAGTTGAGCAGGGGGAATGAGTAATTTTCTGAGCCAATGTCACCAGCCACTTCAACCATTCCAACGCCTCTCAAGGCCTGAGAAGTCGATTTTGTGAGCCCCCCCCTATGGAGATATCCTTTCCCCCAAGGATTCAGCACATGATCCTGATGGGGTCCAGAATCAGATAAATGATTAATAAGGGTCTCCTCCAAGCACACGGGATATGCACACTTGCAGGGCAGATGAGACACTAAACAGGAAATTCCCACCACTATGGGATAACGCATGTGAAATGTGACAGGATGGACACGGGGTGGGGAAGCTCCTGGATTCCCACAGGGAGGTGTCCCCACAGCTGGGGGACACAGGAGCAACTTCAGAGGAAATGAGTCTTAAGGAAGACCTTAAAGGCTGGGTCTCAGTTTCTTTTTTCTTTTTCTTTTTTAATATATAAAGAGAGAGGGACAGTGAGAGGGAGAGAGAGAGAGAGAAAGAATCAATTTTATTTAGTTTTTCATTGCTCAGACGCTTCGCTGTGTACATGATGCTGGGGTGCGAACCTGCATCCCTGCGCGTGCAAGGCAAGCGCTGAAACTGTGGGGCCACTGCTCCAGCCCTGGTTCTCAGTTTTGATATGGCCTCATCTCTAAGCCTCTCAGATGAAAGGATGGCAGGCTATTTCAGCTGCCGTCCCTGGAGACCACTGCCTCCTTGCTCCAGCTCCTGACCTGGCTCTGGGCCTGCAGGGTGTGGAACTAGCCAGCAGCAGCTTGCTGCAAAAGACATGGCCAGCTTGCTGCTGCTTGCGCTCCGTGGAAAAGCTCCGCAGGTCACTAAGACTCCATGCAAGGAAAAGAAGCGGAGGGGCGAACATGGAAACTCCAATCCTTTCCACTTTATTTTTACTACAATGATAGTGTCAAACAGTGAAAGCATTGGCATTCATGCAGTTTGCAGAATGACTGAGCTCCACTTCCACACACGCACGCACATGAGGTAGCAGGCACTGGGTGTGCACTGTGCGCCCCTGTCACTTGCCTGCAAGTGCATTCAGAAGGACTAGCAAAGCTTCTGTGAACTGGAAATGGGATTTATTGCAGAGTAGTAGTTTCTGTGCTACTCAACTCTTCCCTCCCCATCTCCTTTCTCTTCCATAAACCCAACGATGCCGATGATTGGTTCCTGGCGGAGCTCAGAGTTTTCAAAGTTTATTACATTTGGTTTGTAATTTCCAGATCTCAAAATAATTCAGCCCACTCTAAGCTTACTCAGCCTCCATTATGATTTAAAATTATAGGAGTCTTTCCTTCTCAAGTGAGGAAGGGTGGAGTTAAGCTGTTGGAGGAAGAAATCTATCAAAAACCCACATTACGCTCAATGGCGTGTTTGGGCTCAGAGTTGTATTTCTCATCTTTACCATGAAGAATCTTCTCTTGGAATCACATACAGTTCTGTGGTGGTAGGAACTTGCCTTACAAAACCACAGCTTTCAGAAATATTGGCGAGGAAGTTGGGTGTATATGGAAGTTTCTATCTATGGGCCGCCAAACAATCAGTTTTTTGTTTTCCCCTTTTTTTTCCCACAAGAATTTCTTCAAATAATTGGAGATTTCCCATGGGAATCAGGCAATAGTGACTTCCAGGTCTTAAACTTTATCTAAAATAGTTTAAAAACAAAAGACACAAGAATGTGCCTGGCTGGCCAGTAACAATGCAAATTCTGGCAATAAGAACAGCAGCTGAGGCATGAAACTCCAAGAACCTCTAGTAATCAGAGTACTTCTAGTACTTTTACTATTCCTAGTAATGGTAGTACTTCTAGATTCGATTACCTCTAGCACTTTGAGTACTTTTAGTGCTCAGAGTACTGGGGTAAGTCCTCTCTGGTTTGTTCTTAACTAAGAATGTGTGGTCCTCCTTGCAGGCCACCAAGTGTAACCAATTGAACATACTGGTGGTTGGAGGCATTGGTAATAGAATAGGCTATGCATATGTGGGAAAGAGGGTAAATAGGAAATATCTACATCTTTTGCTTAATTTTGCTGTGAACCTAAAACTTCTTCTTCTTTTTTAAGAGAGAAGGACAGTGAGAGAGAGAGACAGAGAGAATCCATTTTTATTGAGTTTTTCTCATGGCTTTTGTTGCTCTGACACTTAGTTGTGTACGTGGGTGCTGAGGTTTGAACCCGTGTACTCGTGCATGCTGGGCAAGCACTGTAACCGCCAAGCCACTGCTCCATCCTCCAACCTAAAACTTCTTAAAAAAAAAAAAGTGTAGAGCTTTCATCAGGCAGCCACAGACTCCCACATTCCCTGCTTACCAGCTATGTGAATACTTAGTAAATGTTGATAAGCCTCTGCTTCCTCATTTGACAGAAAGCAATGCATCTGCAGAGTCTTTGCTAAGACAGAGGATGTTTTAGACCATCTCGGTGCCAGCTGCACAGTAGGCATTTGATCCACTGAGTGGATCAAATGTGACTCGAGTAAAGCGACCTGCTCCACCTCTGTGTCGTCACATTTCTGTTTCTTCTCTGCCACTTAGCTTACTGACATCACCCACCAGATTATGCATGGCTGGCCCAGGTTCCAAAAGTTCCTGGTTTAATTGAAAGTGACAGAGGGAAAAGTGGGAGAGGAAAACAGTGCAGTGCTAAAAGACTGAAGTGAGCAAGGAGCAGTCCCCAAAGGGGCTGCCAACTCCAATCAGGTCACCAGCTATTTGACAAGAGAGGACCGGGAGCCACCAGCCGCCCAGCGTTTTCCTGGAAAAACTACACAGACGTCCTGTTCCTCTTCTGGGTAGGAGCCCTGCCACCAACCGGGTCCAGGGCTCCCTCTCAGAAGGGAAATGTGCCTTCCTTCTCAGGAGCACCATAAACTTCATCTTTTTTGTCTACTGAATCATTTCCCAGTTAAGGATGAGCCAGATCTTATTTCTTTTAACTGATGGATAGAAGGAGAAGAAGTGTAACAACTATGGCGACCCTACATATCAGAAGCGAAGGCTGAATTAGCATGATTAACTATGCTATTTAGAAAGAAAGGGGGCCTCTGATAACTTGAGAGAACCCCGGATGTCCTTGTTCAAGCACAAGGACCATTTTGGTCACAGCCTTCCATCCTTGCCGGCTTGGGCTTCCCACATCTGCAAACAGTGCTATGCAGTTTATATACAGCTACACACAAACAATGCCCCATGTCTGCAATGTGACAATTAGCACAAGGCCCTGTAAGTACTAAGGGATGTTGGTAAGAGGCTGCCCCCATCAATCCTGCAGCTCCTCCCTGCCCAAGACACCTGGACACTGATTTTGATCTCTGGCTGAATGAACCGCTCTGGCCCGGGAGCAGCAAGGCAAGTGGCTTCTGCACCAGCACTTTGCAGATTCTAAGGCTTTGGGTCACAATTGGTGAACACACAGGGATCCTTAAAAAAAAAAAAAAATAAGAACACGTGCAGCTCACAGCCTTGTGACCCTCCAATGAGGGCAAGCCCAGTCTAAAAGTAGATGCACGTGAATTGGGACATAGGAAGGTCTCAGAAGACAAACATCACCACACCTCGCTCACATGGTGTTGTTCGCTGGACTGGAACACCAGCGCCTCGAGGGATGAAGCAACACTAGGATGGTCCGGTGTACTCACTGGCCTCTGGCTCAAAGGAGTCGAGGACCCAGTGGGAAGAGAACTGAGGCCTCTACACCAGACTGAGGGCACACAAAAGGTCTCTCCCTGAACCTGCAGCTCCTGTTCCACACAAATGCAGCTAGCACGCACAGAGCAACTCTTCGGTGTGACCAGCCTTCTCTGAGTTATAGACAGGGAGATAGGCTTGCATCAGGCAGGGCAGCCACAGTTGCCAAAGGACTCCTGTGCCCTGCTCCAGGATGGACTGATGGTGAAGGCCTTGTATTTTGTAGTGGTCTACATCTAAAAAATGTCTAGGAGGAAGATAAAAAAAGAAAAACTAAATTCTAGCATCAAAAGTCCCAAACAACTGTTTGCTTTCCAAGGATTCAGTATTTCACGAACATTTGTTGAGTGCATATGAAGCCCTGTACCCCACATTCTGTCTCCCACAGTCCCCCAACACCTATGCATGTTCTGATGGCCACAGCCCCTGCCAAAACGATCTCCAATAAATGCTCCTCAAAAACAAGGCTTGGAGCTGAAGCTCAGTGGTAGAGCATTTGCCTGGTGTATACAAGAACCCAGATTTGAACTCCAGCACCACATACACAACTGGGTGTTGGAAAAGCAAAACCCAGATGAAAAATTAAAATAAAATTGACTCTCTCATTAAAAAAAAAAAAAAAACCCAACCAAAAGGGCCAAGTGTTCATTAACTTATCTGCGCATGACTGGTCTCTGGTAATCTATTTTCAAAAACCTATCTGAGAACAATATTTGTCTCTACACAGGATAAATGTTGAAATAACAAAAACAAAAAATAAACAGCGTACACACAATCACAATTCCTTTCTCTCACGTCATCAGCCCTGGGACCTTTGAAACTCTCTGGCCTGTAGCTTAAGCAAATGGTACTCTCAGAAGTCTTCAGGGTGCTTTTAGATAAACCTAGAAACGGCCTCCCAGAAAGGGCCTCCTCTTGGGGCCAGAGCAGGGCCTTCTAGGACAGCCTGCCTGCTACCAGGCTGAAATGTCTGGATACAGAACAAAGATGGTTCTGTTGGCCAAGAACCCAGGGGACAAATGGCAAGGACTATGGGAGTCCCGTGGCCTTTGTGGGGACATGGTCTAGCCTATGAGGTCTGGGACTGGCTGAGTAGTGTGCACAAAATCTTGGGGACTTTACCATAAGGTAGATCTGACCCAGTGAGGGTCAAGGGTGGGTGACACAGCATTACCACTGTCTGGATGTGACAGCTGCAATCTAATAACAGCTGGTGAGCTCAGGTGAGAGATGATTCCCCAGAGCATATAGGTCACAGGAGGATGGGTGCCATTTGTCCCCAATATTCCTATCACTGCACCGTTTTGAAATATCCAACACTTTCGCCTTCATTTTAGAGAAGGTGAAGGTGTTGAATGAAGAGCCCCCCACCCCCCGCCCAGTGCTTCTAAAAGAAAGCAAAACACCCTAAAGATTGCGCCTCTCTTGTAGGGCCGGCATTCTCCACACCCTATATTTTCCTGGATTCAACCTCTGGATGCATTCATCCCCACCAGGCTTCCTGTAAATATTTCATGCTGCCCCTGTTCCCTACAAGCACAGAGTGACGGAGGCTGCTGGACTGAATCTGGGTTTGCTTCACCAGCTTTCCAAGTCAGTGCTGGGTTGGGAAGCGGCTGTGTGTACAGTGCAGCCCCAATTTCAACAGAACTCCAGCTGGAATGCAAGAAACCACCTCTGCCATCGGATTACTGCCTCAGTTTCTTCATCTACAGGTTGTCCTAGGGATAGGACAATATCCTTAGAGGAAGATGTCATCAGGACCTTTCTCACATTTACGTTTGTCCTGCCAAAGTTCCCAAGTTGTCCTCTAAGACCAGTACTGTCAACTTGTAAAATTTTCCTTTTCAACAACAGAATTTTGAGAATGACTTACTGGGAATGAAAATGCAAAAAACTTTGGCTACTAGTAATTCTCATTTTTTTTTTTTTAAAGAGAGAGGGATATAGTGGGAGAGAGAGAAAGAGAATCAATTTTGCTTAGTTTTTCATATGACCTTTGTTGTGTACGTGGTGCTGGGATTTGAACCCTGGTCCTTGCGCATGCCAGGCAAGCACTGTAACCACTGAGCTGCCGCTCCAGCCCCTAGTAATTCTAATTTTAAAACTGAGTTTTTACTGTGTTGGAGCCGCATGGGCACGTGCTGCTTGAACTGAGAATTTTCCTAGTTTTTAAATTTTGGAATTGCTTGGCTTTGGAGAGGTGCATCAAGGCACTCTGTGGCTGGGATGGTAGCCACAGTTATAGACATTGACATTTGAATCACAGAGATGCAGGGAGTGACATCTGGCAACAGCACTCTGTGGTGGAGAAAGACCACTCAGGGGAGCAGGGAGAGGATGGAGAATGACCCGATTAAAATGCAAATGACTCCACCTCTTGTTGCTGCTAAATGAACCCTGAAGGAAAATTCATACAAATATAGCAAGTGCTGAGCAAAATCAAGACTGCAAGGTAACCAGAAAAAATGCAAACTATAATCCTTTATGAAGACTTTATTTCTAATAGCGTATGAGCTCTGAACTCCAGTCATAGTGAACAAGGATGTTAAAGAAGCAGATCTGTTTTCTTCCCCTACCCATTCTGAATTAATCTTTGATCGGCTTATTCACCTGATGCTGCAGTCTAGCCATATAATTAGTTACCAAACAAGAGAGCAGGAATCAGTGCCAGCAGCAAGAGCTATAGTGGGAATATCCCCAACCCAGGAGGACTGTGGTTTCCTCAAAAGGGCCATAGGTTAACGGTATAAAATTATGCACCAGACACTGTGTCCAGAATTTGAGCATTTAATTCTTACAGTAACTCTTAGGGTCTTTGCGTTTGTATTTTTCCTCTATTTTATAAGCTAGGTGATGAGTCAGGTATGAATTTATTTGCCTGAAGTCATCCAGTCCACAAACAGACCATTGGCTAAATCTTAACTTCACGTTCCTTTCCCTTTATTCTATTCTCTTAATCAACCTATTTTCTTCAAGTCTATTATTTTCAGATGTTGGTTCTTATTATGGGTTGGATATGCAGTGTCCCCTACCCCCCAAAACACTCATGCATTAATGCAGAGGTAAAAAGACTAAATTATGAGAACTGGAACCGAATCAATGGATTAATCCATTTGATGGATTAACAATTTGACAAGAGTACTGTATTGGGTGGCTAGAGAATGCGGACCTCTGGGGGCATGCCCTTGGGATTACACCTTGTTGTACTGGCTCCCCACACCTCTCTCTGCTTCCTGGCTATTATGAGGTGAGCAGCGTCTTTGCCATGCCCTTCCGCCATGATGTTCTGCCTCATTTTGGACCCAGAGCAATGGACTTGGCTTACTATGGACTGAGACCCATGAAACTGTGAGCCCAGATAAACTTCTCTTCCTGTAAGTTGTTCGTGTCAGGAATTTTGGTCATGGCAGAAAAGTTGACTTATACAGGTCACCACCTGAAACTTTTCTCAAAAGCAATTGAAAAGATAAAGGCTAAAGGACTCAACATTTTTCTTATATATAAGAAAGATCCTAAACTGTTGCTCACTTGTGACTTCTATTGTTTTAGTGCTCTCCTGAGGGGATACAGTGGATTAAAGTTGAACTTAAAGAGAGAAATCTGGCAATGGAAAGCTATTTTCCTTGCTGAATGAATTCCAATTTGTAACACTGTATTTCCTCCATTAAAACAAAATATAACTTCAGAAATAACTGTCATGCTAGAGGCACCTCCATGAGACAGGTGTGCTAAGAGTAGCTAAGTAGTTTTCCTTGGAGGACCATCCGTTTGGCCCCATTGTCGTCCGTGCCGGCTACAGAAGGAGCAGAGCACAGGAAACCTTGCCTATCATATCAACTGTGGGATCTGGACACACTTGGACAAGCACAAGTCACTCAGCAGTTCCATGTGTATCCACCAAGGACACTGAGGCACAAACATTATCCACTTACTATGGTAGAATATTTGTGTCCTCCCAAAATTCAGATGTTGATATTAGGAGATGGGTTTTAGGAGGTGATTTGGTCATCAGGGTGGTGCCCTCATGAATGGAATTGGGGTGCCCCTATAGAAGAGCAGCCTGGCCCCTCCACCATGTGAGGGCACAGCAGGAGGCACCATGTCCAGAAACAGGAAATGGATCTGGACACCAAATATGTTGGTGCCTTGATTGTGAACTTCCCAACCTCCAGAGCTCTGAGAAATTCCTCCTTTATATAGCACTCACTGGATGGTAATTTGTCAGCAGCTCAAATGAATTAAGACACCATTTGATTTCATGGCATGGATCCAAGGCCAGTGGTAGGACTGGGGTTACTTGTTGCAGACACTGAAAACTGGTTCACTCAATCCCTTTGAAAACAAACAACTCCACCTTTCCCATACTGCCTTGCAGCCAGGATGCAAGCAGGAGAGCTTGTCTTCACCAGCTGGAAGCAACCCAGCATGACCTGGACACAGAGGTGAGTGAGAGGCGGCAGGTGGGACCCAGGCCTCTGGGTCAGAGGCACAGCTCTGGCACTATTTCCTTAAACACCCAAGCTGAGGTGCTGTTGTTTTCCTGCTAGAATAGTTCCATGGTGTGGTCTGGGGCTCTTTTCCTGGCTCCATAACATCTGAGCCTCATTCTTGGTCCTTCCCAGACATTCTGGGCCACCAAACTAATATCCTTTAACATATCCCTTTCTGCTTAAACTAGCTACGGGAATTTATGCTGTTTGCAGCCAACAGTCCTGGGCAGGCTCAGCAGGGAAGAAAGCAGAGAAATGAAAAGAAGTAGGACAGTGGATGCCAGCTGGTGTGGGTAATGGAGTGCCCACATGCTGTAAGGCACAGCCTCCTAAACCTGGTTCTGTATGCCCAGGAGTCCATATGGTGTCCTCTGCGGAGCATGCGCTCCGGATTTGGCTGCACAAAGGCTGAAATCTCAGGGCTGCTGTGCAAGATCTAAATCTGTACTGGGTGATTTTCTCACACTCTGAGCTTGAATTTACTCTTCTACAAGACTGGGATGTCTACTTTCCTTACAGAGCATGGAGAAAAGAAAGCTAGGTAATGTATATAAACAGTGCCCAGGGACCAGTAGTTGCTCCAGAAATAGGACAGCTGTCCCATTAGAGCTTAACCAGTCGACTGGGCTTATAAGCTATTACAGACTAAAATACAAGTTACATTTTTTCTTCCCTAAAATTATTTTCATAAAAGAGGGATTATCTTATGTTTGAATCCATCCAAATTATATGATGAACCTCTCAATTAATTTTATTGTTTGGAGAAGGCTTAATCATCTCAGTGTCAATCAATGCAACTTTTGGATGCATAATAAGAATTGGGTTAAAAGAAAGGCAGGAAATAAAATTAATGTTCAATTGAACAATTACTCTTTGGGGAAATGATCTCATCATCCTAAGCGCTGGATTTCCTTGTGCTAGAGCAGCATGGTGGTTAAAAGCAGGATCACCGGAGCTCTACATCTGTGGTTGAATCTCGGCTCTTTCATGAGCTATGTGACTGAGCACGTTTCTTGACCTCTCTGGACCTTAGTTCCTTCAGTAAAATGAGACAATAAGGGAATCTTTCTCGTGAATTTCCTTGAGGAGCAAATGTGGTGATGCATGGAAATAATCTATGGCAAAGTTTGAAGCACAGTAAATATATACATAAATACACGTAAGCTATTTGCAATTACAGGAGGAAGGGATGGGGAAACCATGCCAGAGCTATGTGACCTTGGATATAAGGTCCAGTTACAAGGATATAAAAATTGCTGTCTTTCAAAGATGGAAGCGAAGGGGATATACTTGGGAAAATGTACTTAGATGCCTCAAAATGTAGCTCTAAGTTTGAGCAAATTTGTTTCATAACCTATATGAGTAGAGAAAGGAATATTCAAAATTAGTGACATTTAAATTTTATTTTTATTTTTTAAAGAGAGAAGGGGAGGGGCCGGAGCAGTACCTTGGCATTCGCGAGTACATGGGTTCAAACCCCAGCACCCATGTACACAACTAAGTGTCAGAACAATGAAAGCCATGTGAACAACTCAAAAAGAAATTGATTCTGTCGGTCTCTCTCACTGTCTTTCTCTCTTAAAAAGAGAGAGCGAGAGAGAGAGAGAGAGAAAGAGATAGTCAACTTTATTTAGTTATTCATCTGCCTTTGTTTCTCTGTCACTTAGTTGTGTATGTGGTGCTGGGGTTCAAACCCAGGTCCTCACATATACCAGGCAAGCGCTTCAACTGCTGAGGCACTGCTCCATCCTCAACATTTAAATTTTAAATGTCACTTTACACATGTGTGAATGAAATTAATAAAGCAAATGTTAGAGAGAGACATGACTATTGCTTGTACATCATTGTGTTGTCATAGGGGTATAGATTATATCCTATCTGTATATTAGATATACTATTTTGCTTATATTTATATTGGCTGAAAACTTTCGTAGCTCTTATGCTATGTATGGGGCTTATATTCCACTATATATGGTAAAAGAAGATATTCTCTTTTGAATCTTCATAGAAAATCAAACTGGTACCAAGAAGCATGTCAAACCATATGCCTTGCTCCCTAAATTAGTACTCTTACAACTCTTATTCCTGATTTAAATGGTAATAAGGATCAAACCAAAGTAAAAAAAAATGGAGAGAAATACAGAATATCTTCATGTATCTTAAATATATATAATCTCCCAAAAGAATAACAATGTCACTCAATTTTATTTACCTGATACCATTATTTTATATCTTCAATATTGGGAGTGGGGCAGAACTTAAGTAATAAAATCCAACTACATGAACAAGATGTTCTGCATTCATAAAGTATGGAGCATTAAACAGACAATATTGTATTTCACAATATTTTATCTCATTTCCTCCTCACTGGAAATGGATGAGTCCAGTCTGATGTTCCACACCATGTGGCTTTGAGTAGGTTTATTTCTTGAAGGAAATATATGATAACCTTGGCAGGCACACATATAAGGAGCACTTATAACAAAGGAGAACCCAAAAGGTAACACTATGGATTGTGTCCCCTCAAGTTGAAGTCCTGAGATCCAGAGCAACGGTATTTGGAGATGGGACCTTTAAGAGGTAACAAAGTTTCGATGAGGTCATGAGGGAGGAAGCCCTTGGGATGGGATTAGTGCCCTTGCGAGAGCAGACCCTAGAGAGATGTCTTGCTCCCCCATGTGAAGACATAGCAAGAAGGTATCCTCCATAAACCAGGAAAAGAACCTTCATCAGAAACCAGTCATGCCAGCACCTTGACCTTGGAATTTCCAGCTTCCAGAACTGTGTGTTGTTTCAGCCATGCTGTCTACAGTATTTTGTTGTGGTAGCTGAATCTAAGACAGGTAAGGAGCCAGGACACTTCAAACATTAAGAGTGCATCATGACCAACCTACCAACAAAACAATCATGCATTGTAACAAAATTAACCACTTTATGTTGATTTTGTCTTGGTTCTCTTTGTATGGGATTATAAACTTGGACTAACCAAAAATTCTATCCAGAATTTGAGAGTTAGTACAAACTCTCAAAGTTAGACATAAGAATGCAATATAATTCTCAACTGCATATCAGAGTATACAAATGTGGAAAAGTAAGTCCAAATATATTCTGTTCTAGATATTGACGGTAACCTCTGAATATAGACTTCTGAAGTCATTGGTGTTATGGTTTGAATGTGAGGTGTCTCCCAAAAGCTCATGTGTGACTATTCAGGTGAAATGATTGATTATAAAAGCCTCAACCCAACCAGTGAGTTAATCCCTTCACGGGGATTAACTGGCAAGTGCAGGCTGGTAGGGTGAGCCTAGAGGAGGTAGGTCACTGGGGGCTTGGCTTTGGGATATATAGTCTGTATCTGGAGTGGCCTCTCCCTCTGCTCTGCTTCCCCATGCAATGCTTTGGTGGAGCCGGGCCTGCCACCATGATGTTCAGCCTCACTTCGAGCCCAGAGGAATGGAGCCGGCCTTCCATGGACTAAGACCTCTGAAACTGGGAGCCCTCAAAATAAACTTTTCCTCCTAAAATTGTTCTTGTCAGGTTGTTCAGTCACAGAAGTGAGAAGCTCACTAAAACAATTGGTAAAAAACAAACCAATCAGACATTGGTAACATAAGGAATATTTTTTGTGTGTGGAATCTCAGTAAAAATTACTTCAATTTTAAAAACCAAGAAAAATCACTGGAGTTAGCCAAGAATTGGGGAAGGGAAAATGATATAAAATAGTGGGGTGATGTAAAACTTCACTTTCCTGAAGAAAGCTAATAATAGACTACAATAAACAAATCTTCCCTACACTTCCAAAGTCCAGTGAAGAAGGTTATCACCCTGCAGCAGATGTGCCATGCCCTCCATTTCCTAAATGCCTTGTTCCAAGCTTTTTAAGTCATCTGAAATGTGACAATTCAAGGCTGCCAAAAACCCACATCACAGAAGGTACCCTTCCTCTGCCTGGGAGGCTCTCAGCAGGAAGGCAAAACTCTGTCCTGACAAGATACTTTTCCAAGTAAGAAGAATTTGCAGAGTGCTAGCATGAAGCTATCTGTACTGTATTTAATGCTGTCTAACTGGGGGGCTGGGTTGCTCAATGCAGACATCTTCCAGTGGTAGACTGGGTTCAACCCAAAGGAGGAAGACTGCATTAGCTGACTTAGTTAGAAAAGAAAGCAATCCCAGCATCCTCTGGTTTTGGACGGAGAAGTGAAAAGAGATTATTAAGCCATGTAAGCTTAAACCAGAACACCTGCAAGGGAGTAGGTTGGCTTTGCATTGCTTTACTTATTAAAAAAAGACAGGAGAAAAGTATGCTGCTGTAAATACTAACCTACTCCCTTAGGTAAAAGCAGACTCACTTGCATAACTTTATAGGCTAATTTGAAAGACAAGCAGCAACTTTATAAGAGTTGCTTCCTTTCCAATGCCTAATTATAACTTCAGCCTTATTCTACATAATTGTTCCCAGAATTCCTTATCTGCACCTTTCCAATGATACGCATCATCCACTACCTTGTGTTGGACTACCTGAGCTCAAGTTCCCACCTGTCACCTACCAACTTCTGATAATAACAATATTTTTTGTTTTCTCAGGAGATATATTGATGTGTTTACAAACACTGGTTCATTTTAAAGGCCACAGGAAGATAGAGATCTATTTTATTTCCTTGGCATTAACCATGATCAACCTTGCCTACAGCAAGCACTCAATATATGTTTGTTTATTGAATGACTAAACATTTCTTTGATTTTTAACATTGCGACTGATTTCTTTAACCCAGATGGAGGCTAGAGTAGTGGCTCAGCGGTTACAGTGCTTGCCTGGCACGTGCGATGACACAGGTCCAAACCCCAGCACCACGTATACAACGAAGTGTCAGAGCAACTAAAGCCACATGAGAAACTAAATAAAACTGATTCTCTCTTTCACTCTCTCTGTCACCCAGATGAATTTGTAATTTGAAGATGTGGTAAGTTCTTATTAATAATTAAACTTATAAGAAATGGCACAACTCAATGTTGAATAAATATATCATGATAAAGACTTATTGGTTATTATTTTGCTGATTTTATTTTATTTTGACTTATAAAAATATATGAATTTAAATTGTATAATATTTAATTGTAATTATTGCGTTGTAAGAGTACTTTTTCCCCTTGAACGTAAGTTCCTAATCAGATAAATGATTTGTAAATATTTTTTCCTATCCTTTTCACAAACATTGCTGAAAATGGAAATTCCCATGTAGAAGAATGAAGTTGGACCCATTCCTCACACCATTCATAAAACTTAACACAAAGTGGATCATGCCTAAATATGAGACTTAAAATGATTATACCTTTAGAAGAAAACAAAGGTAAACCTTCATGACCTTCGGTTATACAAAATTGTCTCAGATACAAAACCAAAACAAGTGACCAAATGAACTGGACTTCATCAAAATCAAAAGCTGCTGTTCTAATTAGAAACAATGATATCGCAGCCTTTGAAGGTAAATGGATGGCTATGGAAGAAGTTACGCTGAGTGAAATCAGCACGACCCAGAGAATCAAGGGTCAAATGTCTCCACTCAGGCTGGAGCTGGACCCTGGCCATTGAGAGAGGAGGTCAATTCTCATGTTTTAATTCTGGATAAGGTGTGCTGTCATACAACCTAAGGCATTTGTAGAGATGTATTGAGCAGGAGAGAGGGGGAGGGATAAGGGTTGGTGATGGGGGGGGGGCTCTTAGGGGTAAATATAATTTTCAGAATTTATATATGTATTATATTATTTCATAGAAGTTTGATTGTTCAACAAATAAATTTCTGAACAAAATAAATTTTTTAAAAAGCTGCTGTTCTTCAAAGAACATCATCAAAATAAAGAAAAAGGCAACCCACAGGGTGGGAGAAGGTATTTGCAAATCCTATCTGATAAGGGAATTGCATCAAGAACATACTTTCTGCCAGGAGCAGTGGCACATGCCTATAATCCCAGCAACTTGGGAGGCTGAGGCAGGAGGATCACGAGTTCAAAGCAGCCTCAGCAACTTAGTGAGGCCCAAACACCTTACAAGACCCTGTCTCAAAATAAAAAATATAAAGCACTGGGATGTGGCTCAGTGGTGGTTAAGTGTCCCTCAGTATAATCCCTGGTACCAAAAAGAACAAAATAAAAATAAATAAATAAACACACACACACACACACATATATACACATATATATTTTAAAACTCTAATAACTCAATAATCGACAGACAACCCCTAAAATAGGCTAAGGATTTGAATAGATGTTTCTCCAAGGAGATAGACAAATTGTCACCAAGCACACAAAAACATGTTCAACATCATTACCAAAAACCACGATGAATACCACTTCAGACCCACTAGGATGACTATAATTTGAAAAGGCAGATATTGAGCCAGGCATGGTGGCTCACACCTGTAATCCCAACAACTAGGGAGGTTGAGGCAGGAGGATTGCAGGTTTAAGGCCAGCCTCAGCAATTTAGCAGAGCCTTAAATAACTTAGCAAGACCTTATCTCTAAATAAAAAATAAAAAACGCGCTGGGAATGTGACTCAGTGGTAGAGCGCCCTGGGGTTAAATTCCTAATACAAAAAAGAAGAAAATGCACATATTAATAAATGCTGGTAAAGATGAAACTGAAACTCTTGTGCATTGCTGAGAATATAAAATACACCCAAAAGAATCAAAGGCATTTGTCCACACAAAAACTTGTACACTAAAGCTCACAGCAGTAATATCCATAATAGTCCCAAAATAGAAACAGCCCAAATACTCATCACTGATACTATCTGGTGATATAGAGAAATGAAGTACTAATAATTACTCCAACATGGATGAACCTTGTAAAACATGCTAAGTTAAAAAAACCCAGTCACAAAACCCCACATATTGTATGATTTCATTTATATGAATTGTCCAGAAGAGGAAATGGGAACAGAAAGTTCAGTAGTGGTCCCCAGGGATGGGGAAGATTGGGGAAATGGGGAATGTCTGTGCTATCATTGGAATCTCCCCCAAGAGCCCATGAATTAAATGCTTGGTCCCCAGGGTGGCACTAAGAGAGGTGAGGCCTTGTGGGAGGCCCTTAGGTCCCTGGGGACAGCCCCCAAAGGGAATTATGGGACCTTGGCCCACCCTGTCTCTCTCTGCCTCGTGGCTCATGATATGAGCCATTTGCTCAGCCACATGCTCCTGATGTGATATGCCACCTTCCCAGAGGCGCAATCACAATTTGACTCCCCAGAACCATGAGCCCAAATAAGCCTCTTTTATTCTGCACATAGTGTCTCTTTTGTTACAGCGATGGAAAGCTGACTAACACATGCTGCTAACAGATATCAGGTTTCTTTTGGGGGTAATATAACATTCTGAAGTTAGTAATGATGATTGTGTAACTGTCACTATATTAATTATACACTTTAAGTGAATAAATTTTATGTATCATACTTTTATATAAAGTTGTTAAAAAAAATCTTAGGAGGACAGAAGTGGGTACATGGATTCCCTAACATTATCTGTCCCTCACTAATTACAGAAAATTAAGGAGAAATATTTACTTCTTAAATTTGAAACAGGCAAAAATCAAGATCCACGATCTCCCCCCCATTCTTATAGTTGTTGGCCTAAATGTATATTTAAATGCTCTGTAAGCAGGAAGTTCTTAGAAAGGTCATTTCTTGAATTGCCTTCCTCTTTTCTAAACCAGCAACACATTAGTGTTCAGATAAAACTAGGGAAAACATTAAGCTATTTTTTAGCTAGAGTAGTATTTGTCTAGATTTATAGAAAATAATCTAAGCATTCCTGCTGGGTTGTTGCTTCTCTTTCCCCTACACGAACCTTGGGGCTTGATAATAAAAGACATTTTTGTTTCCTAATTGCAAGGAATTGATACAAGTCTATTATATTAAAAAAAAACAAAAATTCAGAAGAGTGACACTGAGCTGTTCTCCAAAGTGATAAATTAGAGTGATGGTTTCAGAACTGATAGAGGTTCACATTCTTCTGTCTTCTACCCTCTACCTCCCCACGAAATGACAAAACAGCACTTTTGAAGCGAGATTCCTGCATTTCCTCTTGGCAGAGCCTCACTTCCTGGGGCCAGGACAGACAGACGCTTGACAGCAGGAATGGGGAGTGCTGGAGGCTGGCCAGAGCCCCATAGCAGCTTGGAGAGCCTGGAGCTCACCTCCTTCCAAACCCTAAGTCCTCCTCCTATCCCCATCCCCTTCAGGTAGGGAAGGAGGTCTATTATCACATGCAGTCAACAGTGATCTGTTCATAATTTTGTTTGCAGGTAGATGGCTTTCTCTATAGTAAGAATAAGAGTCAACATATCTCTGTAGTAAGGATAAGAGTCAACATATGTATACATAAATTTGGTCAAGATCACAACTGTTTTTGAACTTTCCCTCACTGCCTAACACAGCCGGAGACTAGGTGAGGTTAGAACGTGATGTTATTTATGCCTTCCTAGAATCTGGAACCAAGAGGGAACATATGAGAAAATATATAACCATTCAACCCAAATGCTCATCCTCTGCCACCTTCACCTGTGTGCTCGGTCCAGCTACCATGTCAACAGCTTCTCATGCATTCTTTCATTCCAGCTCTTAGTATATCTTATTTTTTTTTCTCACTGAGCTAAATCCCCAACCTCAGCTCTTAGTATATCTATCTGAGTATGAGTCATGGTCATTATTCTCAATTTATAGACAAACACCAGAGGTTGAGTGGCCTATAAACAATAGATATTTCTGTTAATTCTGGAGGCTGGGAAGTCTAAGATCAAGGCATCAGCAGACTCAGTGTCTGGTGAGGGCCATTTTCTGGTTCATAGATGGTACCTTGTAACTGTGTCCTTACATGCTAGAAAATGCAAATGAGCTACCTTGGGTCTCTCCAATAAGGGCACTAATTCTATTGATGAGAGCTCCACTCTCATGACCTGATCATCTCTCAGAAGGTCCCACCTCCCATACTGTTACTTTGGGGGTAAGGATTTCAAACATATTAATCTGGGGGGCACAAACATTTGGACCGCACCAAATACACAGGGTGAATCTAATTAACTTGCCTAAGCCCATACAGGTAAGAGGTGATAGAACTGCAATGCGATGCCAGGACCTTGAAACAAAAATTGTCAATCACAGAAAATAGGAGAGCCTGACCCTGAAACAGGACAGTCAGTAGGAAGCTGAAATGCCAGAACAATGCTAGAAGTCCAGGCTCTTTTCCTCTTGTACAAAAGAGGTTCCATTCATCCCTGTGCCTGACTGAGGCCATCCCGGGTGCCTGTTCAGTGAGATCCCACACATCTAAGAAAGCATCATAAAGAGCTTGGAAAGGCTAGCTGGAAAAAGCTTAGAGTCCACCTGTGTGTGAGGACACCTTCTCTCAGGCGAGAGGGGAGCACAGTTCACAGCATAGCTAAAAGACAGCAGGCGCTGAAGGTAGAAAGCTCAGCTCCAGAAGGAAAGGTGGTACAACAGCTCTTGGAAAGCCTTTCTGCACTGAACCCGCCCAGCCCCCACCCTTACTCAATAGCTTGGACAGCAGTGACCTGGGACTGTCAGCATTTTGCTTAACTCATCACTGTCCTTTGTCCCTGGCAAGTGGTTGGAAGAGCCTAGTTTGCCACTGCTCCTTCCCAGAGCCCTGCCACAAAGGTCTCACTGTACTTTACACACGTAGGTCTACACTTCTATCATCTATTGCATATTTGGTGCGATTTCTTGATAAACAGATAGCAGCAGGTAATTCTACTGAGACAAGCAAGGGCTACTGGATTGGAGGCAATCCAGGTCTGGATCCCACCAGACCCCATACTCTTCTGGGTAGGATTCATGTTAGTTCATCAGTAAACAAAATGTTCCTAATACATAGTCAACTCCAGGCAAGAAGCAGATGATGAAGAGCCTCCGAGAGTGAAAACAAAACAGTGTTGAGCAAAATGAGACCTCACTTGGTTTGAACGTTCCCTGTGCTTCTCCTCTGTACTGAACTAGAGGGGGATTTGCTGGTTGCTGGGAACTTTGTGCGCACGACACTTCTCTACCTCCCCCTTTTTTTTTTTTCAGATGACACTTTCTTGCTGACCCTGGGGAAGGGAACGAGGGTCAAAATCCATCATGGTTGGGATCTCCAGTGTAACTTCAGCCAGTGATTCTTCTGCACATACATCACTCTTGACTTATATCTGAATATCAAAGTAGAGGAGGGAGAACAGAGGTGTGTACAACTGCTGAGGGCTGAGAGGACCGAGGGACCACACTGGGTAGCTGGGAAACTGCCACAGAGACTACAAAGAGCAGCCCATGTGCCCACAGGGCAGGAACCAGCTTCCATGGTGTCATGGGACAGCCAGGGACTACCTTCCCAATACTGTCCTGGGGCCCGAATTCAAAGATGTGAGTTCTTCTATGCGTTAGGTACTATTTCGGAATGTATTGTAAAATATCTTCCTCTGTAGGAGGAAAAATATTTTAACCCTGTATTTTTCCACATGAGTAAATGCAATATTTTAAAGATGTGAGAAGAATAGTACTGGGGTGAACCCAGGGCTGTGTGCATGCATGTATCCTACCACTGAACTACATCCCCATCCCATAATGCATCCTAAAGAAAAAAATCAGATCCCTACCATGCATCAAGACTTCATTTTGAATAATAATGACTTAAGAAAATAAAATGTTCTTGCTCTTTTCAGTTATAAATTTTTGCTCTAAAAGAGGGAGATTTTTCTTAGTGATTGGTAAAATTTTTTAAGAAAATGCTACCATGACAAATACAATTTTAAAAATTCCTGTATATCTCTAAAGACACAGGAGTCCCTGTTTGAGAAACTTAACTTTAATCTATTTAATGGTCTCTTATCAAACAGGGCTTGGTACATGAGAGGTATTCAATAAACTTCTTTTGAGTGGGATAGATTCATTTGGGGAAAGGAGCTGGGTGGAGTCCAAAGTATAAAACCTAGCTGAGGTGTGCAAGCTGAAGCAGGCATTGAACTGCGACCCCAGGCAGCTGGGTTTAAGAAAGAATTACATGAGGGTATCAAATAGGAATTCGATGAGGCAACGGAGCACTTAGGATGGGCCAACTCTGCCAACGCCACCAGGAAACTAGCTGAAGCACCCTGTCAAGTCCCTTTTCTGCTCAAAGGATGACATTCTGCCAAATTACTCCATGCCTGGAGTAGCAATGTTTTCCCCTTTTTGTCACAGTACCTGGGGGGCGTCAGACAGGGCCAGAGGCAAGCATGGTCCAGTGGAAAATGACAGGATTCAGTGAGTTCAGCCACCTGCCACCACCAAGCTGTGTCCTTGGGCACATTTCCTCAACCTCCCCATTAGTAAAATGGAACAAATAGCTGTCTCACAGAGCTGCTGGAAGGGCTGTGGGAAGTGCGCACCGTTGGTGTTTTATGGTGCTAGAAGCCCAACTGAGGGGGTAAAGTGGTGCTTATTCTTCCCCAGGTAAGAACAGAGGAGGGAGCCAAGATGAAAACAA
Organism: Aplodontia rufa; assembly: GCA_004027875.1. Taxonomy (NCBI): domain Eukaryota; kingdom Metazoa; phylum Chordata; class Mammalia; order Rodentia; family Aplodontiidae; genus Aplodontia; species Aplodontia rufa. The sequence continues at coordinate 43,674 of PVKS010005241.1, forward strand.
GGCTCTCAGCCGGGGATTTGCAGCTCAGGCATGAGCAGTGCAAAGGAGCAGAAAGAAGTGAGGAAAGAAAAGGTAGAGGGGACTCTGTGCCGGAAGTATGTGTAGTTCATGGCTGAGTGAAGAAGCGGAAGGCAGTGGACAGCATGCTCATGTAAGTAAGGTTCAGGGCAGAACGAAGCCATTCCCCTGGCTCAGCCAAGCCAGAAGATCCTCTTTGTGACCAATCTCACAGAAGATATGTCAGTGAACTACAAGTACCTTGGGGTCTTACTCTGTTTTGGTAGCTATAACAAAATGGCACAAACTTGACAGCTTATAAACCACTGAGATGTAGTTCTCACAGCTCTGGAGGAAGTGCAGGATCAAGGCGCCAGCAGTACCTGGTAAGGGCCTTCTTCATACATGGTTGTCTTTTTGGTGTGTCCTCACGTGGCAGCCAGGATGAGGGCACTAACCACATTAATGAGAGCCCCACCCTCCTGACCTAATCACTTCCCAAAAGTCCCACCTCCAAATTCCATCACCTTCTGGGTTAGAATTTCTTTTAAAAAAAAAATTTTTTTTTTTAAAGAGAGGAGAGAGAGAGAGGAAATCAATTTTTATGGAGTTTTTCACATGGCTTTCATTGCTCTAACACTTAGTTGTATACGTGGGTGCTGGGGTTCGAACCCGTGTACTTGCGCATGTTGGGCAAGTGCCGAAAACGCTAAGCTACCGCTCCAGCCCCTGGGTTAGAATTTCAACGTGTGGATTTTAGGGAGGCACAAATTTACATTCCATCCACAGGGAAAAAGAAAAGAAAGGATGAGATAATAAACTCCAGGAACACCTTCCAATGTCTGAGTAGCCCCTTGGCTCACTTTCTGGGATATCTCTGTCAGTCATCATTAAGGATTCATTGGGATGAAGACAGGGCCACGCTGAAGACATTCTTGGGTCACACCAGCTTACCCCATGCTTAATCTTAGTTTATGGAAAACCCAGAATAAAGTAAAATCAAGATACACTATTATAACCACTGCTTCTAAGTGTGGATGCAGACAGGGGTCTGGAAAACTTTGGAAGAACAAAATACAAATGTTGTTGATGTGTATTGGGTGGTAGGACTGAGGATTTTCCCCTTAAAATATATTTTTTTAATGATTATGATCTCATTAGTGTAACACGTAAAAACTGAGAAGTGAAAATGAATCAAGTCAGGCCCAGCCCAATCCCATCCATGGCTCTTTGCCTTAGGAGACTATGGCCCAAGACTGCTATTGAAATCACACACTGCACCTAGGTCTGGCCTCCAATCTACTGAAGAATAGGCCAGATGTAGCTGAGGTCCAGAGTCTGGAACTTCAGGGAATAAAAGACTGAAGACTAATTTCTTAAAACTTCAGGGTGAATTCATAGGAACACCTCTAAAATGTACTCTGCTTATCTCAAACTACAGATGAGCATTTGGGGTCTAAATAACTTCATTCCAAAAAACACCTAAACCACTTTTTTCTAACCAGTCTGAAGTTTGCATTAACTGCAGCACTCAGATGAACACACACAGATGCATCTGTATCCCTGCTGAGGAACTACACAGTCCTCAGAATGAGGAGAAGAGGCAAAGAGACCACATGACTTCACTTTTGCCTGTAAGATAGACTTCAGACATAACCGGCCAATTTCCATTCACTCCTGGAAAACCATCTACATCCTTTAAAATGCATTACTCATGAGGCTGGACCAGTGGCTCAGCGGTTCTGGTGCTTGCCCGGCATACGTGAGGATGCAAGTTCAAATGCCGGCACCACATACACAATGAAGTGTCGGAGCAACGAAAGCCACATGAAAAATTGACTCTCTTTCTCTCTCTCTCTCACTGTCCCTCTCTCTTTTAAAAAAAATCATTACTTATGTATTTAGAGGTTTCCCCTCCACACCCCCACAAACCACAGTCAGTGTTGGATTAAATAGTGGTGTGGGTCTAGAATGATCTCAGCGATGACTCTTGATATATGTGGTCTTCACCAACACATGAATGAAACAAGTTCTACGCAAATAATCCTGAAAAGGGCAAGGTTGAAAGGTCCCTCTTGAGCAGCAGACGCAAGTTTAATAGTCCCAAGGACAAATTGCCTTTGCTTCCCTTCTCTTCCGCCCCCCACCATCTTCCCACTCCGCCATCTTGTTCAAGCCATTTCCATACTGAAGCTGTGGCACTGCCTGTGCTTACACTCCTGCCTCCACTGCCAAACTGTGAGCTCCTTGAGAGAAGATGCAAAGCCTTCTGCACCTGTGTGTGCCCAACTCAAGCACAGCCTGGCACTAAGTAGATGCTTACCTTTCCCTGATCATCCAGCACAATTATTGGTGCCTCCTTTCACTCTCAGAAGTGTGCTGGTGTGTATGATGAATTCTAGGACCACCCCATCAATAAACAGTGAGTGAATGCTGTTTTTTGCTGTTTGAGATTTGATTTTAAGGTCATGTCCCCAATACCTGTTGTGGTTCTTGTAGGTCAGTAGGTACATGGGTAGACTCTGAGGATGAGTAATCCAGAATTTTGTTACCAATATGAACGCATAATGGGTAGCTTTAACTTGTTACAGCAGATTTCCCTTCCCTTTCCCAGATGATGTGGCCAATCCTTTAATAGCAGCATCAATTTTGCCTCTCTTGCTCCTCTGAACATGTTTCAAATGATCTGGGCACTGAGTGTGGCTGGCGATGGTTATCACGTGCTGGTGGGACTGGGGAAAGTCAGTCTAGCACTGAATCTACACCAGGACTATTGAGAATTTCACAGCATTGGCAAGTGTTCACTGTTCCAACCCAGATCTGTCCGCTCCATGGCTCAGTGCCCTGCCACAGTCAATCTTGCAAGAGGCTACAGGTGCCCCTTAGAAATGGAAAAATCTCTCAGCTTTTCTTAAAGTCCTCATGCATGAGATGGAACAGCAAGAATCAGAAGGCGAGGAAAGAGCTGGAGTCGATTAAAGCACAGGAAGTTAGGGTTCTGGTTTTATATTGCTGCTAAAGGCGTACTGATTGATCCATGGTCGCCAGAAACACTGATAAAATCAGGATTATCTGAGTGTATGCATTTGTCCAGGGGTCTGGCCTTTTTATAGTACATTAAGGATAGGAAACTAGGACCACAAGTCAACACAAGTCTTTTCTGCTTATAATTGCCACAGACAGGGCCATGTGACAGAGACCAGAGAGGAGGGAGTTACTCCACCTGTCTGGCCCACTTCCTCTGGTTCACCAGAAACCCCTCCTCAGATTTAAGGGCCCAGAGGGATTTCCTAACTCTCACTGCTCATTAAGCCTGTTTGATTTTAAAGCAGAAGATTAAATACACGGGCCATGGCCATGATTTCAGGTGTTATGCAAGCCTCCCCCTGGTGGTTGGGGTTCCCCTAAGTAGCAGGTCTCATTAACATCTAAAGCCAGCCTGGAAGAGGTGGGAGTCAGGGCAGCGGGCCTGGCTCCAGCTCTGATTCTGCTGTATAAATCAGCCCATGGCTTGAGCCACTTGTTTGGCTTCTCTGGGTCTGGGTTTCTTTATCCTTTTCCCTAGTGGGAGCAGACTATCTACCAAGCCTCCATCCCTCACCAGCAGTGTGAAAATCAAAGAGGATTAACTTGGAGTTCTTCAGAAAAAGCATAAAGCCTTCCAGAACACACTGGCCAATCTGATACCCACTCACCACATGCGGCTACTTAAAATTAAAATTTCAATTCTTGGGCTGGGGGGTGTAGCTTAGCAGTAGAGCACTTTCCTAGCATGTGTAAGGCCCTGGGTAGCCTAAATCCCCAGTACCACTAAATAAATAAATAAATAATAAACAAAGGCAAGAGAGAGAGATGGGGAAGAAAAGATCTACATTCCTCATAGGCCTAGGGGTCACCTAAAAAAGAGAACATTGCCATCATCCAGAAAGTTCTACTGAACAACGCTGCTCTAGAGCTTCCCTTGGATTCCTCTCCTCAAAAACATGAAGGCCCCAGCCCTGTCATCATTCAGGCGGTGCACCAACATGCTTTAATGACTACAAAGAGAAAAGTCCTTCACAGTGACATGCCAGGGCCACAGTTGGGCCCTCTTCCAACACATAAAACAGTAAAACAGTATTGGCAAGTGAGGGTTTTTTCTCAGATTACCCTCTCAGAGCTGATCTATTATTTATACAGTCCTACTTTTAAGGAAATGTATTTTGAAATATTCTATCCATAGGAGTCTTAGGTCGGTGCAAAGCCAGGGCCAGGGGCAGCCGAATCACGTCCCTCCTGCTGCCCTGACAGGTCTTTCTGAGCAGCACCCCCAAAATGGCCAACTTGAACTATTTAACAAAAGAGCAGAATCTTCCACGGGCCAAGTGTTAAAAGCATTCCAAAAGAAAATGACCCCAAACAGAAGCTCCACCCCTCCAATCTGTTCCTCATCTGTCCAAGGATTTATTGGCTCTTGCAGTAAATTAATCAATTGCCAAAAGAGAGTTAAAACCATGGTTCCAATGTAAATACTTGTTGGTAACAATCCCTCAGTGTGACACTTCAGATTTCAAGTGGCTGGGTGGCCTTCCAAACGCCTCATTAAATGGCAACTTTATAGCATTAAGAGGAAAAGGTTCTGGTATTTTCTGTACTGATGTATAAATCAATCTTTTCAAAGACAAACAACAGAACAACTTGAAAAATGTGGGCGACTGGGGGAAAAGGGGAGGAGGGTCAAGTGAGCAGAGAAAGGAGAAATTGAGACACACGCAGAGGTTGGTCGAAAGTTTTTCCTGGCTCAGGATGTGAGGGTCTCTCAATTTCGAACATTTCCACCCTGTCCAATGTTTGTTTATCCATCAGCAAATGGGAGTGCTCTCCCAAAGCGTCAGCTCCTAGGCTCCATGCATGGGTCATCCCAGACCAACTTTCTACTCCTCATGGTGTTCGTCATAAGGATTTCTGAGTAGGTAGTTAAACTCATTGGTTTCTCTCAGTGACTGATTCAGTGTTAAGAAAGGCCGCATCACCAACAGTTGGCTACCAACTCCCCTCTGCGTGGGAGGCATTAAAGCAATGGCTGGCTAAGCACCCTCCGGCCCTCCCACTCCCTCATTAACTTAACATGAATTGTAGAGTACACACCACCAAATTAACAGCTAAACCCACAAACAGATCACTACCTCGCAAAGCTCAGAATACAGTCCTGACCGACCCCATATTCTTATTTAGAAAAGCCTCTATGGGCATCATCTGCTCCAGCCAAATTCCACTGCTGTCAATGGGCCGAAACAGCTGCACCCCTGGAACCCACGCTTGCTTCCCTCCGATGTGCCCCCAAACACCCACTGTGTGTTTGAAGTTAATAGTGCTGAATGGCCCCTTCCTACTCTCACTGCCTTTCAGCTAAGCAACCTTACAGAGCTATGTGTGGCCCTCAGCAGGCCAATCCACTTTATTTTTCTGTTAGAATAAACTCATTATTTTTTTTTTTTTAACCATACAAAACTGACGACTGAAATCAAAGAGGAGACCGGTGTATGTGTAGGCCACCCTCTGCATCTGTGCCTGGGCTATTCTCCACCCTCTTCCCCTAACTCTAACTGGCAGTTCTCTGTGAAGTTACATTAAGCTTTGTCAGATTCCTACCAAAAAATCAGCTCCCTTGTTCCAAAAGAACAATGGGCAAATAACAGTAGGACAGTAGACAGGAGTGGCAGATGCAGCAGATCTCAGGAATGGCACTTAGCTGCTGTTGAAAATCTGCCACCATCCACCCATGATGCTACTTCTCAGTCTCAAAAAGCAAATGAAGGGCTGGAGCCCTGGTGCTTGCCTGGCATGCGAGAATACACAGGTTCAAACTCCAGCACCCACATACGCAACTAAGTGTCAGAGCAACGAAAGCCATGTGAAAAACTCAATAAAAATTTACTCTCTTTCTCTCTCTCTCTCTCACTGTCCCTCTCTCTTAAAAAAAAAGCAAATGAAATAAAATAAGAGTATGGGCATTTGCTTGCACACCACTCCTCCTCCGCAGGCTCCTGGGGGAACCCTAAGTCCTGTCAAGCGCGTCCAGGACAGAAATGTCCGTGCATTTCTGTGGCCAGAGTCACTTACCTAACACAATTCCTACTCTTCACTACCTCTCCTTTCACACCATAGTGTGTGTAATCCATGTTTGGCTATTTAGACTCTGGCAAGTCCTTAATAAAACTACCCACTGAGCAAGGTCTTCGGAACTTACCGGAGTGGTCATTATACAAAAAGCCACGACAAGCTTGAGTTCTGCCCATATCAAAGTGTTAAGGATTCAGGCACAGAAGGGATACACTGATCCGGGTACTTGCATGGATCAAGCCATGGGATTTTGCATCCCCTAAGTACTCAGAAGACATTTTCAGAATCTGCTGGGTGCCTCTGGGCTCTGCCGGAGGGAGTCATTCAGTTCCAAGGTAAGAACTGAATTCTACCCTGGGCACTGGCAGAGGGCCCACGTTTCTCAGCATCCTTCGCAGGAGCAGAGAGTTTCCTTCAGGGAGTTTACTGGGCCTTTGCCAATCACAGTTCTCAGAAGGATAGAAGGGTGGAGAGCAAGGGAGGAATTTCTCCCGCTGGCAGATCCTCAATGGGGAGGAGAGAGGAAGGGAGTAGAGGCAGAAAACTCAGCCAGAGGAAGGAGGAGTGGCAAGGAAGGAAGGGCCCATTACAGGCAGATAAGCAACTGGACATCCAAACCTTAGAGTTTGTCTGGTGTAGAGCATGCATTAAACAAATGTGTCATTAATTGCTTAAGATATGTATTCAGGGGGTGGAGCGGTGGCTCGATGGTTGGAGCACTTGCCTGGCATGTGCAAGGACCTGGGTTCAAACCCCCGCACTACGTACACAACTAAGTGTTGGAGAAACAAAGGACAGATGAAAAAAATAAATAATTAAAATTGATTCTCTCTTTCTTTCTCTCTCTCCCACTTAAAAAAAAGGATATGTATTCAGTATACTATTCAAACTATAGAGATAACGCTTAATCTCAATTCCACTCCCCTCTTCCCCCGAAAGCAATGTTTTCTGTTTTTAATCTAGACCTTCTGGATTAGTATTTACCTACTGTTAGACTCACTCAGGGGAAAATGTGCACCCCTTTACTTAACGGCCACGTTCTGTACTTACTCTGCACTGTACTTTTCTTTCCATTGAACAATAAGTTTTAGAAATCATTCCATTCAGAGACCCACTTCATTCTTTGAAAACAGCCACATCGAATTCTAAAAAGCAAACTTGCCATATTTTATTCATTCATTCTTCTATACCGATAAATGTTTAATATTCACGTTTCCCCATTCAAACACTTCTAGAGTGAATATGTGTTCACATGCAAGCATTTCACTAGAGTGCAATTCTTGGGTCAAAGAAAATGTGCAATTAAATTTTAATAGATCCTGACAAAATACCTGTGACAAGTTTTACTCCCATTAATGGCATGCAAAAACCCATTTCCCTAATCTAACTAGACTTGATTCAATCTTTCTTTTTAATTTTTACCTAAGCCTGACCTTAACCTTAACATTATCCAGACTGGATGATGAAGAGCAATAGGGAAAAACAACAGTAACAACAACAACAACTTTGATTTACGTTTTCCTGATTACCTGAGAAGAGTTATGGTTTGTATATGGAATGTCCCCAAAAGTTCATGTGTGAAAGACTTGGTCCCCCATGCAGTAATACACAGAGGCGGATAATCCACTGAGAGCTGAAGGGACTACTGGCAGGTGGGCCATGGTCAGAGGAAGTAGGTCTCTGGAAGTGTCCCCTTGAAACTATATCTTGTCCGTGGCTCATCCCCCCCCCCCCCTCTCTGCTTCCTGCTGCCACAAGACGAGAAGTTTTTCTGGGCCATGCTCTCCTGCCATGATGTTCTGCCTGTCACAGGCTCAAAGAGAGGGAGCCAGCCAACCAGGAACTGAGTCCTCTGAAACTGTGAACCAACATAAACTTTTTCTCCTTAAAGTGCTTGCATCAGGTATTTTGGTCACAATGACAAAAATGCTAACCGAGGTCAAACATTTTTTAGAAATGTTTTTTGGTCATTTGCATGTTCTCTTTTGTGACTTTACCATTTCCTATAGACTCAGCCCTCCATATGGGTGGGTTCTGTATCTGTACCCAAAATACTTGTGAATCCATGAATCAAAAATACTTGGGGGAAGGAATGTATCTTTAATGAGCATGTACCAACTGTCTTGTCATTATTCCCTAAAAAATACAGCCTAACAACTACTTGTGTCACATTTGCACTGTATTAGGTATTTGAATCTGGAGGCGATTTATGGTATGTGGGAGGATGTGTGCATGCAAAGAGCATGGCAATTTACATCAGGACTGGAGCATCTATGTGTTTGGTTTTATATGAGAGTTCCTGGAACCAATTCCCTGCAGAAAATAAGGGACAATTATACTCATTTTGTCTTGTGTATTATTTCACTAATTCACAGGTTTTTATATATGCTATTAATCCATTGCCTGTCCTGCTTTACACAACTCTCAGTCTATCACTTTTCTAAACGTTAGTCATGGCATTTCCCCACAAATCATAAAAGCTGTTTTCAGATACAATTCATTGGCTTCCAAATGGTTCTTCCCAGTAGCAGAATTCTTTTGCCAAAGCAACAAACCCCTCAAAAGCACAAATGTTCTTACTGAGGCTGAGCAGGTGTCCCGGGTCGCATCGACTTGCCCATCTTCATTCTGAAGGGATCCTTGAGGCTATCAGGAGCAGACCTTGGAACCACAGATTCAGTACAGCTCCCTTATATAACACTTGAAGCCCAAGAAGACAGCTGCTGGAGAGATGGGCCAAGGCCTCCTAACAGAAACAGGACCAGTCAGACCTCAGCTCTCTGCTCTGTGTCTGTAGCCAGCCTGGTTCTTAAATTACACAGGGGAAATGAATTCCAATTTAACCTGAAGACAAATCTTGGCAGTTCTGCCTCTGATTCATGTACCTTTTTCTATCAAAGAAAAAGAAAGTAAAGTAACTGAATATTTCACTCATAAACTCATTTAAATAAGCATTTATCATCACCTTTAAAACCATTCACAAAGCTAATTATGAGCAGAAAATTATGCAGTTTGCTTTTTAAAAAATTCAACTAGGTTTTAAGCTAAATGAGAGCTTGTTTTGTTTTTCTTTTTGTGCTCCCAAGACCCAGAACTGTGCCTTTGTAATTACAGGTCTCAGTAAATATTTGCTGAATGATAATGTCAATCATTACCTTCATAAAACTAAATATTCATTCATAAAACTAAATATGAGCAAGAAATTAAGTAGTTTTCTTTTTAAAAATTCCACTGCACTTACCAATATAACCTTTGCTAAAGCTGCTGTCCATTACAGGGTGGCCTAAAATGTGGGCTGCAAGGCAGGGAACAGCGCAGTCTGGACAACCCACAAGGAGGTGAGGACGATAGACACATGGCAGCCTCTCCTCCTCCTCCTTAATGGAATTCCTCTGTCTTTGACTCTTCTGTCTGTGTTTTATAGGAATCTGGCACTTGAGGGCCCCTATGCAAAAGCCCGAGGACAGGGGGGCAACCTAAGTCAGAGTGCTTCCATCTGAGATCCCCGTCTTACCTATCGTAGTTCCACCTCCCAGCTGTGGGAACTTCGCTAATTGTGGGACTTTTGTGTCAGGCCCCTCCTCTCTAAAGTGGACTCAATCATAGGCTCTGCACCTCATAGTGTACAGAGGATTACTGTAGACGTATGTGTGCCGCTTAGCATAAAGCCACAGGAATGAAATAATTGGAGTTTGATCCGTAAAGACATTCTGCAGAGCTGTTAACTTTTAGGATGCATTTTCCCTGCCCAGAATCAGGGAATGGACTCTCAGCTCTATTAAATATGGCAAAATTGGACAATATGAGCCAGCATTATTAAAAATACAGTCCTGAGAAAAATAATCCTAATTTACAAAACAAGTCAATTCCAGTCCTAATGGTGATTATTAGATGTAGGTCTTAGATGTCCTAGACCAGAGGGAAAGATTTATAAGGAACCTTCAGTTAAATGCCAACCTGCCGATTAGAGGTCCCAAACCTAAACCACAGTCAGAAAGCCCCTTTCCTTTCTCTGCGTCTGAGGTTATAGAAGCGTATGTTAACCTGATTTGGCTGCCAGGACATTTACAGCTTCCATTTGGCCTCCTTGAAATCACAAGGAATGCTTTCTGGCTGGGGCCTACCACTCCAGGGAACAATAACTATTTCATACATCGGCATTTAGTTACAGAGGTATGAGGGCCCAACGGCCAATCCAAATAGGGTTCCTGCAGACCAGATCGGATCTCTGCAAGTGAGGATACAAGCTACAGCCACTCTGAAGAAGCGAAGGAGAGAGAACATTCTGCTCACAGAATTTTGAGCGGCGTTGCTTCCAGCCATTCACAGACATGGTTACAGCAGGTGATCCACATACCATGGAAAATTTAAATAATAACTTAAAACTCAGTATCATATTGACCAAATATGAAACAGCTTAATGAATTTTAGTGCAAAGCATCAACAAAAAGATCGATCATTACTCTGGTCTTTTAAAGAAGGTGTTGCTAGAGAAATTGCCAAGTAGCTTCCAAACCCCATTTGTAGCAGAGCCAAAATTCCATCTGGGATTGAACTATGGATCTGTTTGGTTGCTGAAGGAACCCTTCTGTTGTTACCAGAAGGATTTGTTTTTAATCTAACAGACACCAAAGACACAAAGGAAGACACAAGGGAAACCATTTTGAAATTTGCTTTGAAAGGAAGGGGGAAATAAATCGCCAATCCTTACAGAGCTCTCAAGATTGCACGGAAAGAAGAAAAGGAGAAAGCAAGTAAAATGTAGACAGGAAAGGAAAGGTATGAAATCCATGCAGCGGAGGGGTACAGTGTAGTGGTAGAGCACCTACCTAGCAAGTGCATGGCCCTGGATTTAATCCCGAATACCTCAGTGGGCTGAAATGCCCAGCACTGGATGCTCTGTGTCTCCTGCTCAGAAGGGTCTCAGTAGACAGTGATCAGGATAACTAGAGTTGTTCCCAGTCCTTGCCTTTACTCTAAAAACAGCTTGTTATAACTTGCTGGGTCATATTGGAGCAGAAATGTCAATTTCCAATCTCCATTTGGGCAATCCAGCACTCAGAGAATTTGGATTATAAATGAGGCCACAGCCAATGAATGACCATATCAATGTCATAGTGAGATGGTACGGTACTATGTCTGTACAGTTTGCCAGTGGGATGGAGGGATGTATAATAACAGACATTTAAACACTGTGATAGTCATCTTCTACCAAGGTCCAAAATATACTGAATTCACTCAACCATGAAAAAATGACCTGGGCTGGGGCTGCAGCTCAGTGGTAGAGCCCTTGCCTAGCATGCACAAGGCCCAAGGTTCAATCCCCCGCACCATGGTGGAGGAGGTGGGGTATAGCACATTAGAGAATGAGACCTGCATCTTTTGAAGCACCTCTCCCCACTTTCCGCACTGTGGCTCCTCTGAATAAGAGGCCCAGGAAACTCACAGCAGCCTGTGCCATCCAGGGTCTTGAGACTGTCTCTGTTCTTCTAAGGTTCAAAAAAGGAGAAAAATAGGTGCTCTTAAAACCCAATTCTTGGGAGACAGGCTGTTTGATGGAGAACACCAGGAAGGGATGGAGTCAGTTGTCTGGGATCAAGAAGAGTCCCTAGGGGAGGCATGGGCCAAGCACACTTTCAGCAAACAGAGAAGGCCCAAGGCAGCTCTTCCAGCATGCTTAGCTGTCATGATCATGAGTGTGTGATGTTTTGGTTGTAGAGTTATAAATCACAGTCATGGTATTTTTTCTCCTTGTCTCAGAAACTAAAATGCAAACCACTTCAAATCTCTGGACTCTAGTCTATCATTTTATTCAGACACTAGGACTAGAGCCAATTAACATAGAGCTGTGTGATATCCTCAATAACAAAAAGAAGCCTTTCAACGATGTTTGTAAAGCAAATCTCTGCGAAGCGACTTTCCTTTTGACTTGAGTTTAGGATACTGGGCTTGATCTTATCAGAAGACGTATGATTACAATGAACAAAGCACAACACTTTAAAGCAAGTTACGAAAGGGAAAAGGTTGACTTTCTGATAAAGCACTAATAAGTCTAAACTATTAATAATCCCATGCTACTCAAGAGAGGTTTCAAATTACCTGACTTTTTTTCATGGTACCGGGTCCTGAACCCAGGTCCTTGTGCGTGCTGGACAAGCACTTACTGCTGAGCTACATCCTCAGCCCAGCTAAAGTAGTTGAAAAATTGTAAATGCAGTAATGCTATCCTAAAATAATAGTTAACATTTGTTAAAAGCTTAAACTGGGCCAGGTCCATGCAATAATTCATTGAATCCTCACAGCTCTGTATAAGGAGATATTATTATCAGCAGCATTTTACAGAAAAAATCTGAGGCACAGGCCATTTCCTGTGAAAATGTGAAACCTGGGCAGTCTAGCAGGAGGACAAACAGCTGCACAAAATTGCAGTTTTGTTGAGAATAGAATTTGAGGCCACACCTGGTCATGGTCTATAACCGGAGCACCACTGTCCTTGCCTATGTGTGCCCTGGCACATATCCTGACGCAGGGGCAAGGCTCTCTGTGCTATGTTAGGCTCAGGGAAATTTGTGCAATTGTAGATGACAATGCAATTATAGAGTTTATAATTTAAAAAGCAGTCAATTGTTTATGCTTAATTATCAAGACTAATCTCCAAGCAATTAGGAGGATGTTGCAAGACTGCTGAAAACAAAAATCCAAATTCAAAAATCAATTGCATCGTTGGCTCAGCAGTGGCTCAGCAGTGGAGGCACCTGCCTGGCATACATGAGTTTGAACCCCAGCACCACATACACAACAAAGTGTCACGAGCAATGAAAACTACACAAAAAACTAAACAAAATGGATTCTCTCTTAAAGAAAATCAATTTCACCCTTTTATACAAGCAGTAACCAGACAATAGAGGGAAAAAATTGGCTGCCGTAGTAACCCAAACTGTAAAGTGCTTAGGCACATGTCTTTATTTTTTTATATTGGTGGCATTAGGCAATTGAACCTGGGATGCCCCTCCACTGAGCTACATTTCAGGTCATTTTTAATTTTTATTTTGAGGCAAGGGCTCACAAAGTTGCTGAGGCTAGTCTTGAACTTCTGATCCTTCTGCCTCAGCCTCCCATATCATTTTAGAAACTGGGATCACTGGTGTGCTCCACAGAGGCACAAGCCTAAACCAACTTTAGTAAGAAATAAAACTTTGCTAAAAGATATGAAAGAAGGTTTGAATTAATGGGATGATAATCCTTATTTATGGAAATGAGAAGAGATTTTTAAAATGTCAATATTGCTCAATTGATTAATATCTTTGGTGAAATCTCTACAAATCCCCCCATAAGAATTTTTAGAAAATTTTAAAAATACTTAGTAATTATTTAGGGCAGTACATGACCAAGAGTACGATCATTCTGAAAAAGATATTTTTAGATATTAAAACACATTAGAAAACTACAGTAATTAAGGCAATGATAGTAATTAATAACTACAGTAATTAATGCAGGATTAGGTGAATTATCGGAAGGGAATAGGAGCCCTATCTGAGTATATTTAGGAGACCTATATATATATTAGGGATTACATGATATTTGTGGAGTGAGAACATGTTAATCACTGTAATGATTTTAATTCATTTGAAATTTATTTTAATCCATTTTAAATTTGTTTTTCTCTTGAGAGTGAGTTAAATGTCTAATTATATATTTTTTACATGAGAGCCAAAAGATCTCCCTTAAATTAAAAAAAAAAGCTGAAAGAAATATATAGATGATAGAGAATTTTCTTAAAACAGAAAAGGTAGTTAAAATGAATGACTCTGAACTGGCCATGGTGACACACAACTGTAATCCCTGTTACCGGGAAGACTGAGGCAGGAGGATCACAAGTTTGAGGTCAGCTTCAGCAACTTAGCAAGGCCCTGTCTAAAGATAAAAAAAAAAAAAAAGACTGAGGATGTAGCTTAATGGTAGAGTGCCCTGGGTTCATCCTCTATACTGCAAAAAATTAATTAATTAAAGATTCCATTAACATGGCTAGATGTCAAAAAAGATATAATATATAAAAACCAAGAGGCAATATGATAGCATTTGCACCAATTAAAATCCATATAAAATGCACATGTTTACCTCTAGGTAACATAGTATTTATCCATCTGAAACCTAGGCTGGAAGGACACACACTAACCTTAGATAAGATGGGGTTGGGGTTCCTCAGGATTAGACATTAGTTAAAACCATAATTTTCTGTTTAAACAAATAAAACTTAAAGCAAACATGGCAAAATACTAATGGTTACTAAATCCTAGTGGCAGAAATATGGGTGTTTGCCAGATTGATTATTGCATTTAATTTTTTAAAAGAATTCTTAAGGGGCTGGAGCGGGTGGCTCAGTGGTTGGAGTGCTTGCCTGGCAGGCCAAGGACTTGGGTTCAAATCCTAGCACCATGTATTCAACTAAGTGTTGGAGAAACAAAGGGCAGATGAAAAACTAAATAAATTTGATTCTCTCTCTCACACACTCACTCTCGGTCTCTCTCTCTCTTTAAAAAAATTTCTTTTTCATTTACTTAAAAAAAAAAGAATTCTCAAAACACAATCGTCAAAACTAGAAGTTCTCCATCAATTTCCCTATGAACCCACAGAGTATTTTCTTATTTATAATCTTCTTCTTACTTCAAAATATAAAAATTAAGCAGTGCAGATTCCAGCTGCGATATTATGGTGATCAGTTGTTCAAACACCAGTCCAGATATTGCTATCAAGGTGTATTTTAACTATGATTTTCATTTAAATCAGTAGATTCTAAGTAAAACAGATCACCCTCCAAAATATGTGTGGGCCTCATGCAAGCAGCTGAAGGCCTTAAGAGACAAGATTGAGGCTTCCCGAAGGACACAGAATTGTCCTCAAGATTGCAGCACAGACATCCTGCCTGCATTTCCAGCCTGCCAGTCTTCCCTGTGGAATCCACTCAGGACTGCAACATCAACTCTTACCTCAATTTCTAGTGTCCTGGGGGCTGGAGCGGTGGCTTGGTGGTTACAGCCCTTGCCCAGCATGCCCAGCATGCCCAGCATGCCCAGCATGCTCAAGTATGGAGTTCAAACCCCAGCACCACGTACACAACAAAGTCTTGGAGCAGCAAAAGCCACATGAAAAACTAAATAAAATTGATTCTGTCTTTCTCTCTCCTCTCTCTCTCACTGTCCCTCTCTCTTAAAAAAAAAAAAATTCTAGTGCCCTGACCTGTTCTATAGTTAGTAGAATTATCAGCCCCCAGAATCACACATGTAAGCTAGCTTCTTAAAATAAATCTTGCTAGGCATGTGGCAAAAGCCTGTAATCCCAGTGACTCAGGAGGCGGAGGCAGGAAGATAGCAAGTTTAATAAGGCCAGCCTCAGTAACTGAGTGAGGCCCTCAGTAACTTAGCAAGACCCTGTTTCAAAATAAACAATTAAAAATGGCTGGGTATGTGGCTCAGTGGTTAATCACCCCTGCATTCAATCCCTGGTACCAAAAATAAAAATAAAAACAAATAAATCTCAATCTGCTTCTCCCTACATACACAATATACACATACCTGCCCTCTCAATTCTGCATCTCTAGAGAACCCTGACTAATACAGCAATGTTGCTAGTTTGGGGGCAGCCATGGTCTTGCAACAACAAAAATGGCACTCAATATTCGTAACACTGAGAAGGGTAAAGGCATGAGTTGTGGGTGGGTCAATGATGGGCCAGTTAACATGGACACACTGGGATTTAACATATGTTAATTTTCTGGAAGAACATATCTCATGAGAAGATGAATTTCTTGGGTGAGGTGGTTTTTGTTGGATATGTGTTTTTTTTTTCCTGGTGGAAATTTCTCTCCTCAACCGTGATGACTTATTGGCAAGACGTCCTATTGGGAGGACAGACGTTCACACTCCCACGTGGGGGATGAAGACGAGCTAGAGAACTGTCTATTCTTCCTGTACCTGGGATGCTTCCTCAGGGGAATTCTCCTTGCTGGCTTCAACAGAACCACAGGTTAACAGGCTGTCCGAGAATGAGTACTCACTACAGAATCTTCTCCAGATGGCACTCCGCCTTGCTCACGCTGCTATCAGAAATATCAAGAGGGTTGGCTGCATGCAACAGAAAACAATCTGCCTAACGCACCTCCAAATACCACACTCCTGGGTAGGAGGTGACCCCCTATGTTATCTGCGTTTTGTTGCTGTGATGAATTGCTGAGAAAAACAACTTAGAGGAGGAAGTTGGTTCATGCTTTCAGAGGTTTCAGTCCATGGAGAGGTGGTTCCACTACTTTGGGCCTAAGGTGAGGTACAACACCATGGCAGAAGGATATGGTGGGAAAAGCTGCTCAGCGCATGGTAGCCAGGAAACCAGAGAAAGTAGCCAGGGACAAGAAATCCCCTTCCAGTGAGGTCCCCAACAACCCGCTTTCTCCAATTAGGTCCCATCAACATCCTCTACCACCTCCCAGTAGTACTTAACTGGTTTCATTTAGAATCTTACTTAGAGGGGCTGGAGCCGTGGCTTAGTGGTTAACGTGCTTGCCTGGCATGAGCAAGGACGTGAGTTCGAACCCCAGCTCAATTCACACAATGAAGTGTTGGAGCAATGAAAGCCACATGAAAAACTAAATAACATTGATTCTCTCTTCCTTTCTCTCTCTTACTGTCCCTCTCTCTTAAAAAAAATAAATAAAAAAGAAAACCTTGTTTACAAGGAAATCCAATACTTATTACTATGAGGTCAGTTGCCTTGCAATATTATTAGACTTTTTTTTAACACTCCCCCTTTTAAAATGTGATTTCCTAAGTTGACCTCCATAAACATCCCAAACTAGCACTAAGGTCATTTCAGGTTAATGGGTGTTCCTAAATAATACTCTGATGTCTAAAATAAAATAATTGTAAGATCTTCCTACAACATGGGATAATTTGTTAAGATTTTAATGTAAGGCAACTCTTCTCTCTCTCTCTCTCTTTTTTTTTTTTTTTTTGGCAGTACTGGGGGTTGAATCCAGGGCTTCACACATCATGCCACTGAACCAAATTCCCAGCCCTTTCTTTTTATTTTATTTTGAGACAGGGGCTCACTAAGTTATCCAGACTGGCCTCAAACCTGTGATCCTCCTTCCCCAGCCTCCCAAGTAGCTGGGATTATATGTGTGTGCTACTGTGCTGGCTAACTCTCTCATTTCTGGTAACATTTTGGGGGCATACCCTGCCTTATATCTGAGTACATGAACTAAATTATAACTTCATTTTCCATATTTTCTCTCATCTGCCTCTTTTCCTCAGCAGGCAGCCATGGCAACATGGCACAAAACATAAGTGGACTTTCTCAGAGTTGATCTGGGGACTCCAGAGGAATCCAAAATGTTGGGTGCAGAGGACCCAGAAACAGGTGCCTCATTCGCAGTGCAGATGGGTACTGCCATCTGAGCCACATTGGAAGGGCCACTGGATTTCTGAATATCTTGTCTTTCTTCCTTCTTCTTAAAATAATTTTTGCAGTGCGGTAAGATGCCTTTAAGGATGGCAGGGGACCATCTGCTGGGGCAGACTCCTGGGCAGCAGCTGTGTGGCCATGAATACTCCTGGGTGCCATTGCTACTCTCTGAAATGGTTAGACCCACCCTTCCTGCCCTCAGATGCCCCAGCCCACAGCATCAGGAGTAAGAATCTGAGCTCAGCTCCGGCACTGATAGAAGGCATTGCCAACAGCAACGTGAGCCAGAGCAGGCTGCATGTAAGCTGTACGGAGAATTTTCTGGAACATTCTCAAGAATGCTGGGAGCTTCGCTGGAGTCTACTACCTGTGTCAGTGTCTGAAGCAGAAAGAAACAATGGACAATATTCCTAGCTGTAAACAACGCTCACTGCAACCAATACATTTGTTTTCAAATGGGAGGCAGAAGAGGAGGAATAAAGCAGACTGGTAACCATTGCAAATGTCTACCAGCAAGGACAGTAAGTCAGGAAGGGAGAAAACCCAAGCAGTAAGAACTGAGGAGTGCTGGGCACCATGTCCCATGCCTACAATCCCAGGAAGGCTGTGACATACAGAGTTCCACAGTGGAAGCCTTCCACAAGGAAGGCTGAGGCAGGAGGATCGCAAGTTCAAGACCAGCCTCAGCAACTTAGTGAGATCCTGTCTCCAAATAAAAAATAAAAAGGGCTGGGATGTAGCTCTGTGGTAGACCATTTGCCTAGCATGTGCAAAGCCCTGGGTTCAATCCCCAGTATCAAAACACAACAACAAAGGGGCTAGAGAGGTAGCTCAGTGATAGAGCACTTGCCTGGCATGTGCTAAATAAAATAAAATCGATTCTCTTTTCTCTCTCTCTCTCTCTCTTACTTTCTTTGTTTTGTTTTTTTAAAGAGGGAGGGACAGTGAGAGAGAGAAACATTTTTTTTTTAATTTAGTTTTTCATGTGGCTTTCATTGCTCTGAGACTCTGTTGTGTATGCGGTGCTGGGGTTTGAACTCGTGTACTCACGCATGCCTGGCAAGCGCTATAACCACCAGGCCACCGCTTCAGCCCTTAAAAAGAACAACTACAAAAAGAACTGAGTGTGTGCTATGCCACCTATTTTAGTCAGCTCTTTTGTTGCTGTGACCTAAAGACCTGATAAGGACAATCAGAAGAGGAAAAGTTTATTTGGGGGCTCATGATTTCGGAGGTCTTAGTCCATAGATGGCCAACTGCATTCCTTGGGGCCTGAGGTGAGGCAGAACATCATGGCAGAAGTGTGTGGTGGAGGAAAGCACCGGGGATCATGGCACCAGGAAGCAGAGACAGACAGACAGACAGACTCCTCACCACTGACAAAATATAAACCCCAGGGACCTACCTCCTCCCAGCCACACCCTACCTGCCTACAATTACCACCCTAATCTCCATTAGAGGAATGCGTGCATCGATTAGTCAAGGCTCTCATAACCCAATCACTGCACCTCTGAACTTTCTTGCATTGTCTCACACATGAGCTTCTGGAGGACCACTAGGATCTAAACCATTATACCACCTCACACTGTGGAACTCTGTATGTCACAGTCCTGAGCCCAGGGACCAGGACTGCAGAAAGAGGAAAACACTCAGCTATCCAACTGAGATTCCGTAGATACAAAGCTCAGCACAAAGCCTGACGAATAATGGGGACTTAGGAAAGGCCACCAACCCTCCCCGCTTTCCCTAATCTTCTAAAGCAAGTCCCAGAGCTCTGGGCTAAGGATTCATCAGGGCCCTGGGGGTCTTGCACCTTCGAGAGACCAAGCCTGCAACGCTCACTGTGGACATTCATCTCATCACTGAGGACCTAATCTTGCTCTCTGGCACTCTATGTAATTTGCTTTGTTTCTGTTCATTAAAAGAAGCTTTCTCTTGCCCATCTTAAGCCAATTTTAAGCTATGAATTTAGTGGAGCCAGAAGTTTTTGGTTTTGTAGGGAACACCTTACACTCTGATCCTTGTGCTAAATGGACCATGCTATACAGATCCCTGTATAGCAACACGCTCTAACCCCTACCCCCTAAAGGCTCAGCCAGCAGCCCTGGCCTGGCTTTAGGAGGCCACATCTGCAGATGAGAGCAGAGCCTCTGGCTCCTATAACCACAGAACTATAACTAACTCACCCAGCCCAACCCCAGCACCTCATACCCACATAAAATGTTGTTCCAAGTTTAAAGCTGGTGGAGAGGCATGTCCAAGAGTGGGTTGCTCTGAATGCTCCCCCGCTGTCTACACATGGGGCTAATGTTGGAACCTGGGTTGGAATCCGTCTGCATCCCATTAGGCCCTTTTATGAGCTCAGGGCATGACTGTCTGGTTTGCATTTGTGGCACAGAGGGAAGCAATAAGGGGCAGCAGAGGGGCTATTTAAAGGACACCTGGTAGAAGTTAGCTGCTCCAGAAGGCACCTAGAAGATGACCAGGCAGTATGGCTGGAGGAATGGGGCAAGGGCCTTAGGAGGAGTCAGGACACCAGTCCTGGTATCATCCCCACTATCTACCAAATGTGCTCCAGATGAAGCCCTGAACCTCTCAGCCTGAACTTCACCTTGAGAGAATGAAACTGCATTAGTTATGCTTTGAGATCCCCTCTAACTTGAAAATTCTAGTATTCCAGGCCTTTAGGAGATCCCTGACTGCTAAAACATGAATGGTACTTTCTAGCATAGCTTGGTGCCTCACCGGCACTTGGCAATTGCTCTCTGCATAAATGCATGAACCAACACTGATAAGGCTCCAAAGAAGGCCATGACAATTCATTACCAACCATAGATACAGGCACCCTACACATATTATTTTACTTCAAACGTTGCAAATTGTTATGACCCCTGTCGGGCAGTGTACTCGACGCTGTAGGAAGAGTAATCTTCCTCACTCATCATGGCAACCTGGGACTAGCAAACTAATAGAAAAGGCAGAATAGACACAAGAATAGGATGACAGCTCTCAGACAAGGTACGATTCCAGTTCAAATGTGGTAAAGTAAACATAACTGGCATCTTAGAACCAGACTTGACAATTTAGACTTGACAATTTAGAAGGAGATGGACTTGGGGGACTGTCAGGGTCTGGTAGGAATCCAAAGGCACACTCAGAAGGGGGCTATTTACACAGCACACAGAGGCCAGCAACTATGGGAAATGGTGACTACCTCTAGATATGAAAGGCAAGGAAGGAAGAAGCATCATTGATGGTCTATGTGGGAGCTGGACTCATGGAAGTGAGCTGCCCCTCAAGAGCTTCCAGGAAATCAGCCATTGCCAGAACCTCAGCAGGGCAGGGAGGACAGCGAGGAGGATGATAAATACCCTGGCACTCCTCCTCTCCCTCTGATCCCCGGCCAGTGTCTCCCATTGGCTGAAACCAACCAGGAAGAGAAGGCACAGAAATCCAGATGCTGCATCACAGCCATGACCCACTTGCCACAGAGGAAGGCAGAGACTGACCTGGGAGACAGGGGAAGAATAAGAAGGCACCTTCATGCACACGGTAGAGATGTATTTGGGTCAAACAGATTTTTGACTTTTTATTTATTCTGCAAAATGGCTCCACCATAGGATTAATCTAAATGGAACCATAGAGGTCTTCTCATATCTCAATTATATTTAATTTATTAAAATGCAAACTTCTTTCAGTATAATTTTTTCAGAATGTTTTATTTTTTAGGACTGTGGACTGAACTTGGGGCCTTGCACGTGCTAAGCAAGTGCTCTGCCACTGAGCTAAATCCCCAACCCCAGAATGTTTATATTGTTTAAAGCATGGTGTATTTGTTTCCAATGGGCCTAAAATGTGAAACTGTTAAGAAGATAGCCCTTGAACTGGACAAAATTGTTTCATAAGTATTCTTTTATCTACCCCCTACAGACTCACCACTCCCATTTCCGAAAGATAAAACTCCAAAGTTTGCATACTAATAATGCACTTTTCCATTTATATTTTTTATTGGTTGGCAATTGAAATAAGAATCTCAGAGGTCAGCCAAAAGTCTTAAATAACGAATGAAAGAGTCAGATATATCATCTCTCTATTCAAAAGTGTAATAAGACATGTTATGAGAAACCTCCTGGAAAAACAGCACTTGGCAGGCAAAATTTCAGGGATCTGCATTTCACACAGCAATTTTCTTCCAATTAATGCTTAACCTTTAACGGACACCCCTAGAAAAAGGTACCAAAATATGAGTGTCCCCAACATGCCATCTGCTTTTGGGCAGGATTCTACTGATGGCAAAGGGAATCTGGAGCTGGGATTAGGGCCTTTCCTAAGGGTAGAGGTTTAGGGGGTGAGAGGTAATATGAAGGAGAAGGAAGAGTCAAATTAAAAATAAAATGCCTCATGATCACCTCCCAATTAGTGACCATGTGTCTGAGATTTCTCAGGACAGTCTCAACTATTCTAGCTCATGTTACTTATATGTCAGGTCTTTGTACATATTATGGTCCTTTGACTCTGTGGGGACCATACATTTAATGAGTGTTTGTGATAGCACCAAAAATTCTAGTGTTTATTAATTCACAATAACATCTGAATTCCTGTTGTATACCACAGATGGTAGAAAGGTGTCCAGGATATAATGATGAGTTACGAAGTGTAAAGAATGCACGTTACGTACCACTCAGTGGGCTCCAGAACCACACTGCTGTGAATTCTTGTGAAGATGGGATAACCTGATACATGTGATGCTTCTAACAGTACCTGGCAGACAGTAAATGCTCAATAAATCTTGGAGATTTACAATATGAAAAACCAGTCCTTAAAATGTTGGTCTAGTAGAAGACAGATATAAACAGGAAATGATGGTATACTTCTAAGTGCAATTAAGGACTTCCTTTCATGCTAACATTCTAGCAGGGATGGAACAGCTCCAATGGGCCTTCCATTCATAAAAAGAGGGCATCGCTGCACTTGAGTCAAACCGGAAAACACAGAAATGAACAGTCTACTTTCTCCTGCATTCTGGTCTTCCTGACACTGTGGAGCACTTCCGGAGTGTATTTCATCTTTGAGGCTTCCCGAAGACTGACGTGCACAAAGGACAGAAGACAGAGGAAACAACGGCCGGTGTGCAGGGGAGAGTGGGTCAGAACTAGTGTTTGGCTTTCCATGGGCTGGAGTGCACTCCAGCAGTGCGGTGTCATTTTAAAACAGTCTCCACTGCCCCGACAGCCCAGGAAGTTCTTGCACAGGGATTGGCCAGCAAGCTCCAAGGCAAAGAACGCTTTTACCCCCAAATGTCTCAGTAGGTATTCCTACTTTTGAAGTTGGAAGAGAGAGTAAAATTACTTTCATGTGCCTAGAAAACAGAAGAGTAGAGAGGAATCTTATATGGAATCAAAATAAGCATCAAATGAGAAATCAGGCTGCTCAAAGCTGAGCAAGCCCACGGTCTCCTTAACTCCTTTTGGAGATAAAGCGAGGTATAAATCAATCTACACCTGTATCAGTTTGGCAGCCAATGATACCAAACCCTGATTCAAAATGGCTTAAACAGATAGGAAACTAACCATCTCACAAGATGAAAGTGAGGGGAGGGGCTCGAGGGGCTTCCCCAGGGCTTTTTGCACCCTGCTGTCCACTACAGGCTGGCTGAATCCCCATGGAAGCAAGATGCATGTGTCACTTCTACACAGCAACGTGCAGAGGAAGGAAAAGGGCTGCCAATTTTGTTACAAAGAGCCAATTTTCCCTAAAAACTCCCCAACGCATTTGAGGTCTCCACACCTCACTGCCAGGATTGGGTAGCAGGCTCTTTCCTACCAGGAGAGAATGGGCTAATCATCTCAGAGAACAATGCTTCCAAGTTCAAGATCACTCCACCCATCAAGAGGCTGCCGGTCAGGACTAAAAGAAGGAAATGAATATGACTGTAATTCAAAGCTAACAAGCTGCACAGCTATCCTCACAAACGGAACCCTGATAAGCACAGAATCAAACACATTCGGAACTGCCCTGTGCCTGATACTTCATAAACAGCAGTACGATGACCAAATGGAGACGACTTAAACATGTCAATATTAATGTTCAACCACTAGTCTGTTGGGGGAATTTTAAGCACTACTGGCTGAGATAAAAGTTTAACATGGTCTAGCCAGGTAAAGTGACCCATGTCTGTAATCCTAGGTACTTGAGAGGCTGAGGCAGGAGGATTGCATGTTTAAGGCCAGCCTTGGCAATTTAATAAGACTGTCTCAAAATAAAAAATAAAAAGGGTTGGGAATGTAGCTCAGTGGCATAGCACTCTTGGGGTGAAAAAAAAAAGCATAACGTGGCCTATTTGCATGTTTTTCCTGTGTGGGCTGCAGTATCCCTCTATAAATGTAGAAGGAACTGAGTGGAGGGAGAGTTCTAGGGCAAAACAGGGTACATGAGGCAGGGAGACTCTGCCAGTAAACATGATGGAGTGAAAGGAGAGTACAGGACTTTTTAAAAGTTTGGGGGAAGCGAGGAACACTAAACTCTCAAAAATAAAGAGAACAGGAGAAACAATGATTGCAACAAGCTCTTGGAAGCTAGAAAGCACACAAACTAGTAGTAACTCATTTTGCAGAGGAGAGAAAGCTGAAATCCAGCCCAGCAGTGCATGAAGCTGGGAACTAGGCTGGGATTCACAGCCAGAGCTTCAGCCTACAGAATTGGGAGCGCCATGCAGGGAAGAGGTAAGGGACCCACCCCAAATCAGGAGGGCTGGCTGAGGGTCTGTGTATGAAACCATCAGACCCCCATATCACTCTCTTAATTCTAGCTCCCCGGTGATGGCTTGCATTCTGTAACCTGTCTGCTCTGCTAAATCAGGACAGCTTTGAACTAGGAGACACCAGCCAGGAGGAAGGGGTACCACATTAAACAAAGCAGAATAAGAGAGTCTCCGTACCAAATGGTTCAACTCCTGGTCTTCTTGCCATCTGGCTTCCAGAATGCCACAACAACTGACTCACCTGTATCTGAGACTTCTCTTCACCTGGGCAGCTTCCCCCAGACACGAGATCCTGTCACTAATGACAAAGTCCTCCAATGAAACCACCAGTGAGCTAATTCTGCAGCACAGGTCCTCTGCACTAGCTGCACATTCAAGCCACCCGCAGAGCATTTAATAATCACCACCACCTGGGCCCTAGAAAGATCAGATGTCATTCCATAACTCAACCGATGTCCATGGAAAGTTTACTGTGTGCCAGACATTGTTCTGGATTCTGAGACAGTCCTGGGTCTCTTCTTGGAAAGGAGGAGCTATTTCTGGGTGCAAGCTCCATCTTCACAGACCTTCCAATTAGTGTTCCAGTAATCAGTCAGGGATCATCGGACAAGTGAGGAAAGTCTTTACATGGAAGAGATTAAAAAACAAACAAAACTAAGAGAAAATCAGAGGAAACAGAAACAATGCAGGGAGGAGAGAAATACTTCAAAGAACCCATAATGAGATCTGCAGAGCGGAGCAGCTTTTCATCCATGAAACAATAACAGGAGGTTGTATGAAAATCACAGATTTTTAAGGAGCTCTTGGGAATTAGAAATTTGATGGCAGACACAAAAAGGGAATATTCAAGTGGAAGATAAAATAATGAGGTTTCTTAGAAAGTATGTTATTTATTTATTTATTTTGAGGCACTGAGGATTGAACCCAGGGCTTCACACATGCTAGGGAAGAGCTCTACCACTAAGCTTCATCTGCAACCCTTTTTTGGATATTATTTTGAGACAGGGTCTTGCTGTGGAGGGGGATAGGGAGGGGGACACTGAGTTGTCCAGGCTGGCCTTGAACTTGTGATCCTTCTGCCTCAGCCTCCTAATTAGCAGGGATTATTATACTCATGTACCACCATGCACAGTTGGAAGTACAATATTTTTTAAAGGAGATAGAAAAATGTAATAAAAAAGAAAGGGATTCAGTTCATAAGAACTTCCTTCCAATTAATAGGTGTTACAAAAGAAAGGAATGGAAATTTTATTTTTAAAAACTCTAGAAAACTATTTAGAACTGAAGGGCAGAGCTTCCAGATTGAGAAAACCCTTTGGAAACCCAGTAAAATGGATGGAAAAATAGTATCAAGATATATTATAATAAAGTTTCATTTCAAAGAGAAAGGATGTTATAAGGGACAAAGAAGACCTAAAAACCTTTAGCAGCAGGCGGTGGGGTGGGGAATACATTCAAAGCATCTGACTTAGAATGACAGCTGACATCTGAACATATTGAACCTGGAAGAGCCATGCTTCCCAAGTTCAAACGGAAAGGGATGCCCAACGCAGACATCATATCCTACCCAAACTGTCCGTTAACCTTGGAGGAGCTAAAAAACTTACCTCCATGTATGTTTTTCTCAGGGTCTTGTGGAAGATACATTTTCCAGAAAGTGAACATTACTGGAGAGACACAAGGTTTAGAACACAGGTGCTGCCACATGAGAAAGAGAAAAAATGAATCCCCAGAATGAAACAGAAAGATCCCAGGATGGTGGCTCTGAGGACAGCCTCAGGAGCAACAAATCCAGGGTAGAGCTGGAGGACAAGAGGTGAACCAGAGGACAGGATGCACTTGGCATTCAGGCATAAGTACCAAAAGTTGAAAAGTGGTTGTCTCTGGGACATGAGGTTGGTGAGTGGTGGGATGAGTGTCTGCTGTCCCTAGTTATAAGTCTTACAAAAATATTTGACTTTTAAAATTATGGATATGTGTACTTTTGATAAAGAGGGAAAGAAGGGGTGGGTTACGCTAGAAACTGGATTTCAGAATGAGAGCAAGAACCGGGGAAGACATTCCCAAGCAGCACCCTGGAGCACTGGCTATCTAGAAGGCAGAGCACCGTGCCTGGGATTTTAATGCGCTGGGATACAGAAGACTCGATGAACAACAGGGCAGAAGAGTTAGGCACCTGGAGGTCCCAGGAGACAGGGTGGAGCAGGTCTCTTCAAGGAAACAATTCTGCAGTGTGACCTCTGAGTGCATGCAGACGTTGGCAGGAACCGGCTGAAAGGAAACTCAGCCCCATGCCAGGCATGGCCTTAGGTGATTTATGGAAGCGAGAAGACAAACAGAAAGGCAGTGTTTAGTAATTGTGCAGCTTTGCACCTTCTTCCTTTCACCCTGAATGGGGGGGAGGCTGGATACACCTCCTGGACGATTAGGCTTAGCAGTGTAGCCTCAAAGCAGGAGTGGAAGGTCCTCTGTCCATGTCTCTTTCCCTCCTGCCTCTATCTCTAGTTCTTTTGGTTGTGGCCCATCTGAGATCTTTCTTTCTATAGAACCTGACATAGGCTGCCTTCCCCAAACATCCTGCTGCCATCCCAGAGTCCCCCAACTGTCCCAGAGGCCAGTTGAATTGACTGGAAATTCTGAAAGCTTTGCTTCTTATCTATCTGGTAATGTGGATTGAACCTAGGGGCATTTAACCACTGAGCCACAGTCCCAGGCTCTTATTTATTTATTTTTAGCATGTCAGATTTTATTCTGTGTTAACACTAGAACATTTAATTGCATGGGCACAGCATATTTTGCTAATCCATTCACCTACTGTTGATATAGAATTAGTTCCCCTATTGGGGCATGAGAATAATGTTGCTGTAAATGTGGGCACAGAAATATTTCAGTTCCAAAATTCTATGTTTTGTAGATATGTGTATATATATGTTTGTAAGTAATGTATGTGTGTGTGTGTTTATATATATACACACATTAGTATTAATACAGATTTATAGGAAATCCTGTTCTTGAGTGTTTTTTTTTTTTGAGAAACAACCATCTTCTTCTATCACCTCTAACATTTTGCATCACAACCAAAAACAGACCAGAATTATTTTTTATTTTGTGACAGGTTCTCCCTAAGTTGCTTAGGGCCTCACTAAATTTCAGAGGCTGGCTTTGAACTTGTGATCCACCTGCCTCAGCCTCCAAAATTGCTCAGATTACAGGCTGCACCACCATGTCCAGCTATATTTTTAAATTTTTAACTGTTTTTAAGTCATCTACAATGTGAATTTACATTTTCAAAACCACACATAGTGCCTTATTTTGTCTATTTAAAGATGCTTCTATATTAGAGTTTATGCTATTCCTTTATATCAAACTCAGCTTGACCTATTTTTATGAAAAACATTTACTGTTTACATTCAAAAAAATCTTTTCTCCCAGAATGATAGCTGAAGTTATCGCCTTCTTTCCCTTCATCTCATGAAACAAAATTGACTTCATTTCACTCCTTTTATAAACTCTAGTAGAGAGAAGCTAAGTAATAGAAAAGGCCATTATCTTTCCAAACATCCTTCATCTTTACAAAGTCTTTTCAGTAGTGGATATTCTAATCAAAACATTTTGTGAATCAGTGGCGAGGCTGTTATCCAAGCTGGCAGATCTTTGTCCCAAATGAGATAGTGACCTCTTCTGGGATCATAAACCCAGCTCCCTCCAGTAGAGAACGCAGCTTTGCTCAGCCCCAGATTTGCTGGCTCTCTAGCCCAAGAGAGAAGGGTTAAGGACAGGTGCCTGGGCTGCTGATCCCTTCACAGTCCCTCCTGAGCTTCATCACAGAAGGTGATGAAGAACCCTGGCTCTGGAGCCCCTGAGGGTTCCTCCTGGTGCGCGCCCCCTCGCTGCCCATCACGCACGCACACACACACAAAGGGCGCCTCCTTCCGTCCAGTAATTGACAAACCAGCTCCAAAGCTCTCCTCCCGAGCAACACGAACCGTCTCCAAACACGCGAACCCCCAGGTGGAAAACGAAACACCCAAGCGATCTGGGACAGGAGTCCAGCAGATGGTTAGGTGGCTGCCCGGTTTCCTGCGTTCTATGGCTAAATTCCCACGCTGAAGGATTCAGCCTCCATCTGCACCGCAACCCTGTCGGATCGGGGAGCGGGAGGTTTTTCTTGGGCAGATTCCTACCTCCAGTTTTGAAGTCACCTCTGGAGGCTTCCTCTGCGACCTCCTCGCCCAGCTTCCTCGCCGCCTCTGTCCGGAGCAGCTGGCCTCGGGGTAATCCGCTCGGGCCGGGTTTAGCAACCCGCAGGGGCCGGGCATCAGCCTAATCACCTGCTGGCAGTCGGAGCGCGCCGGAGGCCGGGCGCGGCTGGATCCCCCGAGGGCACCGCCCTCGCGAGGTCCCAGCGGCTGCAGCAGTCCCGGAGCAGGATCCCTGCAGGACTCCCCGAACGCTCCCCTCGGCTGGCTGCAGCTGCGGGCGAGGACCCCCTCCCTGCTCGGGCCCCGGTCGAGGAGGTTACGAAAAGACTGTAATGTAATCCTAACGCGGCTCGGCACTCCCGGGCTCACTTGTCAAAACTCCACTGCATTCCAGAATCCCTTCCCCGGTCACTCCCCTCCTCTCGCAGGGAAAAGGAAACCGCCCCGGGGAGGATTGCAAGGAGTTTGGGATTTCTTATTCAGACACTTTTGTTTACATCAAGTGCTCAGGAGCTTCCTGCTGTAAACTGGGAGCGGGATTGAAGGAGAAAAACCGCCCTGCCCGTACCCAGATGCCCTCGCCCAGCTCCGAAGTTCTCCCTCGGAGCCACCCTAAGAGGCTCCACCTCCCTAACATCATTCATTTCATAACCACTCCGTTTCATAATCAGCAGAAGCTTGGGTTCTCCTGGGGCGGGGAGCCCCCAACTAAAATCACAACTATCGCACAAGGCAGGATGTCAGGGAAATTTCCAGCAATCACCGGTCAGATCCTTTCTGCTGGAGTAACCAGATTTACCACCCTTGAAGTACAATCGCCCCAGACTGCACAACTCAAGCATTTCCATGATACCTTCTGCGGCTCGCCTGCCCCTCCCGCCTTCAGCGGGTTCAGTCTGCAAGTCAACCCCTGAGGCCCGAATGCGAACGCGCTTGGGCTGCACAACCATCTCTCCAGCTGCAAACTGATGAGGAAGCCCAACCCGGAGGCCGAACTGTTTACATCACACCCACTGAGGGCTTCCTGTCTTAAATTAATGGTAATACAAATGAGACAGGAAAAGAGTGTTTGCTTTCTTAAAAGTAGGAGAGGGCTTTGGGGGGGCACCCTATATACCATTTCATTGCTTTTCAAAACTTCAGTTGTATTTTATTCCATTTTTCCACTCCTAGAACTTGTTGAAAAGTAAAAGCATTACTGTGCCAAACGTCAAACCATTAAGGAACTTCTGCTCAAAACACATTGTCACCTGGCTTCCAGAGGGCTCCAAATTGGAGCTCCAACAGGGAGCTAAGCTTGGGGTATAGAGAGCGTCTGGGGTTAAATGGCACTAACAAACGCACTCCAGCCCTGATTCCCTCCTGGGGCTTGCAGAGATAGGTACACAGTCTTCCCCATCCTTGGGGTTTTACGCCAGAATCTTGCCCCAGTCCCATCCTGTCCCCATGTGTCTAAGCTGTCACTCTCTTCTTAGACTTCTAGCAGCCCCTAAAAGTAATGAGCTTTGCAATGGGCAGATCTGGTGGAATTCAAACCAATTAATTATAATGGAGGAGGCCAAAGAAGGCTTCAATTCCCAGTACCATTACTGCCACTGGAATGGCTAATTAGAGGCTAGGAGGGGCCAGCCCCTGTCAAGCCCAGGCTGGAAATCTGCCCACTCTGAGAAGCAGCCCAAGAGCGCAAGGTAAATAATCACCATAATTACCAGTCTTGGAACTACCCCCAGTTGCTTCATTCAGGCCAGCCCAAGAGGAAACTGGAAACAGGCAGGAGTGCCAGGCTGTGGCATTCCTCCTTAAGAAGTACTGGGAAACAAAGCCCCAGGATAAAGTCTATCTCAAGGAGGTGTGGGTACTGCAATCAACACCACCTCAAGGAGTTGAGAGGAACACTATGGATGCTCAGGAAAACAAGCTTTGCTTAGAAAGACACAATTCCGGGTCTGGAGCGGTGGCTTGACGGTTTCAGCACTTGCCTGGCATGTGCAAGTACACAGGTTCGAACCCTAGCACCCATGAACACAACTAAAGCCATGTGAAAAGCTCATCAACAAAAAAAATGATTCTGTCTCTCACTGTCCTTCTATCTAAAAAAACAAAACAAAACAAACAAACAAAAAAACCCCACAATTCCTGAGTCAAGGCAAGTGACTTTCCTGATGATTTCAGAAAAAGCCAAGTGTATCAGAGCTCCAGTGCAAAGTGTCTGGCTTACAAATATCATAATGAATGTCCTCCCCTTCTGCCATGGAATGGAAGTCCTAGCAGATTCAGGAGCATCCCCCCCTTTTTTTTTTAAGTGAGAGAAAGATAAAATCAACTTTATTTTTTCATCTGGCCTTTGTTTCTCCAACACTTAGTTGTGCACATGGTGCTGGGGATCAAATCTAGGTACTCATGCATGCCAGCCAAGCTCTCCAACTGCTGAGCCACCACTCCAGCACTCAGGAGCATCCTTTTATGTGTAGTATTTGATACATTTTATGGGAACCAAGTTCAAATTGAATAAATTTTTAATAATTTCAGAAGTGCCCCTTTTGTTTCTTTTTCCACTGACGGTGTCCTAACACTTCTTCTGCTTTATTCCTTCAATCTGGTATGAAATTTATGATGTGTAAATCAGTGCCATTTAAAGTAAATCTAGGGGTTTAAGTATAACATAAATAATCCTGCTCTCCCCGCCCCATCTTCATTGCTTAATATCAGTTTAGTATGTGTATTTCTGGGAATTAAAATTTTGACCACATCTGTGTAATATCTTAGCTTCAGGAAGGCTTTAGAAAGCATATGTCATTCTCATCAGCAGGTCAGAAAGATAGGATCGGGTCTGCTTTTCCCTGCCCAGCCTTCACCGCTGCCTGGAAAAGAAATTGAAGTCTTAGTAAACAAAGTGGTTCTTAAAATGCACTCTAAGGTTTCATCCTGAGTTTGGTTTAAATAATACTTGAAATTGCTCTGTGCATACCCAGAGCCTACAAATAAGAGGAATTTGGGTTGGAACTGCTAATACGTTAAGAGAATCTAAAGTAGCTTCAACACATTAAAGAAATGGTTCATTAAAGACAGTTTAGAATTCAGCATGATGGCTGATTATAAACTAGTATCCTCAGGGGTGATAATCAGCAGGACAGGCATAAATGAGGCTTAGTGTCTACATGGAAGAAAAACTGACAAAGTGGTGAGGATCCTGGCAGGTCATGCATTAAGTAGGAATCTGCACACTGTATTGGTAAGAGACAGGGGTGTTCACATCGGTGATCTGTAAGGGAGGTGCCCCACTGCTCCATACCCTGTCATAAAGAATTTGGTAGCCGACAGAATCTTAGGAGGGAGTTATGTCCTGTCTGAAGTTCCTTATTATAAGGAAGATGTGGAGACACTGGAAAGGTTCCAAAGGAGAACCTAAATGATTAAAGAGACAGAAAATACAACCTATGAGGAAAGGTTAAAGGACTTGGAGTTGTTTAGTCTGGAGAGAAAAAGTACTTAAAGGCAAGCTCAGTCTTCTATTTGAAGGATTATTATAAAGAGTATAACAAGCAGCTGTTCTTCATCCTTGCAGAAGAGGTAAGAGACTCAAAATACCACGTAAAGAAGACTTGCTTGCCCTCATGGTAACTGCTTGACATCAGATAGTCTCATTTGCCGCTCCTGTGCAGTCTCCACTTAGATGCCATCCTAGTCTTGCATGTTTAGGCAGAAGCTATGCTAAAGAAAAACATCATCCCCTTCTAAAACGACAGTGTTCCTCATTTATTCCATCAATGTAGGAACAGTCTTCATTGGATTGGGTACCTCTAAGAGTATGTTCAACTTCAGATATTAGATAGATGGTAAGAGTATGTCCCAGATTCACTGTCATACAGATATTGTTTCAGTACATAGGAAGCATTGCTTTTTGTATGGGCACAGAAATATTAGTTGATGATGATAATAATAGCTATGAATTATTAAGCTGTTACTATAATTATGTTGGGCCTGGTGCCCAATCTATTTTATGTAGACTTACCTACCTCATTTACTGTTTTGCAGTGGCCCTGTGAAGTGGGAGTCATTATTAGCTTTATTCTAACACAAAGAAACTGAGTCACAGAGAGGTTAAGTAACACAGCTAGTAAATATTGGGAGTCCCAAATCAAACTTATTTAGTCTGACTCAAAAGGGTGTGCTTAATCATTAAATACTAAATCATTAAGCATTTTTAGCTACTCAGAGGGAAGAAACATTGGGGGAAATTTTCATGCTTATTGGCCCAAATGGGCTAAAAACCAAGGTTTATATTGCCTGGGGAAAAATCATTTTTCCCAGTATAACAGAGGAAGAGAAGAACGGAATTGACCTTCTGATTGAACAGGTGCATGGGTCTCTTCCACAGAGATGAAGAATCCCAAAAAGCGTCATCTCTATTTTAGTAAAATTAGAAATTTTAAATTTAGTAAAATATAGAAAACTTCATTTATTAATAATCTAACCCTGCATTCTGTGACTCTATTACTGTTGAATTTATGAATACAAGTGTATTCTGACTGTGATGCCCTACAACAAACTGAGCTGAACGGGACTTCACCAACATGCTGGTGGTCACAGGCCTGGTTGCTCATTTCCATGGGTCTCTTATGGATGTCCCCTAAAAGTCTTAAAATCCAACTATTTCTTTTGCTCTAGCTCCATGAGAAAGCATATGGATGGGTCACATATTTTCCCAAAGTGAACTACTTTTAGATCAAGACAAGATTTGTAATGAGGTTTATTGAGTGCTTTTGTTTATCAACAATAGATGATTCATAGTGAAACAGACATCAAAATGATTTTTAGAAAGGCAAATGAACCACGCACAAACAAAAAATAAAAAGCCTTGATCCAAATTACTCCAATGGAGAGAGATTTTCCCATTAAGACAATTTATCCTGAGTCCATAAACAGAGAGAGGCATAATTATACAAGTGTTTGCTAACATATCTAAACCTTATGTGGCTATAAAAAGCAGGAGAGAGGAAGAAAGCGGAAATTCCCAGGAGAAGATCCCCAACCACATCCAGGCCATTGGATCTCCATACATACAAAGGCCAGCAGTGACATCAAGCAAAGCACGAAAGAAACCTCAGGGTTTTGACACAATCCACATAAATAAGTATGAATTGTCCTGAAACTAAACAATGACATTTCTACCCAATAAACTTTCATTAGCACACAGGCAGAGTGGTGACTTATTGGCCTTCCAGATGCCCACAAGCATGAAGCCCAGAATCAAAAAGGTCTTTGGGAAATGTTGGTTGAAAGGATGGATGAGTGTATAGATGTCCCAACAGATGCTCATGCTGCCTTTTCCCCCGTTTTGAATCTATGCTGAGAAGATGTCATCAATGATGCAAGCCCAAGGCCCCCACATGGGCCGAGCCATTTGACACTGGCACCCTGGAACCAGAGTCTGTTTTCCAACCCAAAGACACCAACTTGTGTTCTTGCCATAAATACAGGAAGATTTGTAGACTTTGATTTAAAAGTCACTATTATTTATAGTATGGATTCTAAACTCTGAAGTCCAAGAAAATCAAGAAGAAAACAGTAACATCCACTGACCACTTGTTAGAAGCCAAGTCCCATCCTATGCTCCTTACATTTTAATTTAATTTAATTTAATTTGTGGTACTGGGGATTGAACCCAAGGCACACTACCACTGAGCTACATCCCTTGCTCTTGTGTTTTGTATTTTGAAACAGGGTCTCATTAAGTTGCTGAGGGTGGCCTAGAACTTGGGATTTTCTTGCCTCACCTCTTGAGTAGCTGGGATTACAGGTATGTGCCATGACATCCATCTGGTCCTTTACATTTTAACCCAATAAATCCTTATTACAATCTTAAGAGTATATGTTAGTCAGATTTTTGTCCCTATAACAAAATACTTGAAAGAACTAATTACAAAAGGAAAAGGTTTATTTTGGCTCATGGTTTTAGAGATTCCAGTCCATGATTGAGGGGACTTGGATGGGAGTTAATTCATCTATTCCTAGACCTTTCCAAAACCTGGACCCAGTGAAGACAATTCTGAGATGAACCCAGTCTCACAATGGGGTTGAGCCCAGTGCAAGGGATGTCAAAGTTGATCCTAAGGGAACTGACCCACTTGGAGAAAGGTCAGCTCCTCCTCTTGGTGGCTTCTGCAGTGACTTGTTACTATGCTGTGAATGCTTCCCCTGATGATTCTCACTGCTCTTCAAAGAAGAACTGGATGTGATAGCGGGATTTGTTCAGTCTCTCAGTCCTTAGCCACCAGCTACTCCAGCCACAACCATGCACAACCTGGAGCCTCAATCAGCCTCAACCCAGATAATGCTCATGTTGCTGCTGATGACCTGGTGGAAGCAGGATGGACGTGTGGATTTCAACAGGGCCAGCAGAATCGGTTCAAGGAACTGGAAACTTAAGGATAAAGCTGACATTCTTAGATAGAAGAAATCACACTACACAAACCAGAAGACTAAAGGAGAGAGAGAGAGAGAGAGAGAGAGAGAGAGATTTCTTGTATCCCCCATTCACCTGTCTGCTTACGCCTGTAGACAGTCAGCTCCTTTAGGGAAAGGTCATGTGGCCTTGATTACTAATTTATTCTCAGAGCCTAGCACAGTGCCTGGCACATACAGAGAATATTTGATGAATGAACAAGTATAAGTAAGGTGGCTTCCAAAAGCCTGCAACTACTTGGTGAGTGCCTAGGTAAGGGCTAGGCACTGGGAGAACAACTATTACTACCATAATATTAACCATGATGATGGTGGTAAAAAGAACCATGAACTATGTGCAAGTCATCATGCTAAATTCTTCTTCTATTTTTCTCTTTTAATCCTCCCCCCAAAACCCACACGGCAGGTACTGCTATTAGTTCCATTGTACACATAAGAAAAGTCACTCACATTAACCTTAATGTAAAAGAATCTCTAATATTTAAGTTTCCAGAGACCTATATGCATGAGTTTAACTCACACCAACTAAAAAGGTTACCTGTGAATTCACTCCAAGCTTTGTGATGGCTGTAACCTTGCCTGGATGTCCCTGCTCACTCTTCATCTCATTTGAAATTCACTTTAAAATATTTTGATTCAGACTGTGTGATGTCAATCATACTCCACACTCTAGAGACTATGGCCGATATATGAAGGACATTTATCAGGAATCTACATTCCAGAGTTGCAGCAAATACTTGAAATATCATTATCTAAATCTACAACAGGTTCTTTGGTTAACAAAATGAAAGTTAGAATATTTTTTCATTTATGGAATGAGATTTTCAAGGTAAAATGGTTAGGAAAAGGTACAAGCACCCCTGTCCTTGGCTGCTGGGCTGTGAGAATCGGGAAGTGTCAGTTTCTTCATATTTCTGACTGTTGACATCAGCAGTGGACATGGATCCAGGGTCCCCCACTTAAGGCAGGATTCTGTCCCAAGACTGGTGATAAAGTCAACTGATTCTTCCTTTAGGGTACCCTTGCATGAGCTTCAGAGTCAACCAGCTGGGAAGGCGCTGACTGGAGACATTGCCCAACTTACAAAGCAGGTGGGGGTGGTTTCTGTGCCTGATCACTAATACTCCACATATGGCCTCAGTCAAGGACCTGCTTTCATGGTAACCTTCCACTTGGTAGTGAGGTTGTAGGTCAGGGGACAGGTAGCTCTCAATCCTTTCTGATAAGGAGAAGCCATTGATACTGAACACAAGAATCTGATAACTGTGAGCACGCAATTGGCTCAGGCTGGTCTGTGACACTCCCTTCCCTGGATGGTCTCTTTGGCAGACACCCATTCACCTTTCAACAAAAGATCAGCTCAAAAATCCCCCCTACTGTTAAGGCTTTCTTGATAAATCACCTCCCCTTGGGAACTCTGAGAGTGGCTGTAATGGCTTCTTGTTCAGATCCTTCAGACAAACTCCAATTGCCTAAGATAACCTAGACAAGTGTCTTCCTATATCCTGAAAAAGTCTAATCTACCAGGAATTTATTTTAGAATATGATTATTTTGAGCCAGGCACCATGGTAGGTGCTGAGAAGATGCTGATGGGCAACAATCTTGGAGATCGAGGTGGGCAGCTGAAGTGACAGGCAGCGATTACAGGATAATATTAAATCCAGGGAGCTAGCAGAATCCCCTTGGGACACCTAGTTAGACCTGAAAGGCTAAGGAAGGCTTCCAGAACAAGTGAGTGTGAGCTGAGCCCTAATGAAAAGAGTCCAGGAAGTGGAAATGGCTAGAGCCAAGGTCCGTGGCCAAGACAGGGATGTCATGTTCTATGGACTTAAAAAGTTCCCGCTGGCTGCAAGTCTGGTTGGCCTGCGGCTGGTGTGAGGGGAGTGGAAACTGAATAGGGGCTGAGAGGTAGAGCCAGCAAGGCAGTGGTTTGGGCTTCATCCTCGAAGGGCAGTTAGCAGGAGAGTGGAATGGATGGATTCTCAAGTTGGAAAGATCACACTGGCTCCAAGGGGAAGGAGAATATCATAGAAGGCCAGCTGGGCAAGGCAGCAAGAAAGGTGAGGAAGCTGTCATGGAATCCAGCCAAGGAAAGATGGAGTCTGGCCTTAGCTTCCCTGGAGTCAGGGATGAAGCTGCAGCATTGCACCGTTTGTAGGCTCTCTCTTTCCACTAGACTGTCAATCCTTTAGGGACAGAAATTGGAATTTAAGGTAGTCCCCTCTTATGTTCAAGGGATGTGTTCTAAGACCCTAGTGGATGCCTTAAATGACAGCTAGTACCAAGCCCTATATGTACTATATTTTTCCAATACGTGCAAAACTTAAATGCCTTCTCCACCTTGACTAGCACTACCATGCACTGTGGCTGTAACTTTGGCAGTTTGAAGTGTGACAGAAAAACTAATGCAAATTTCTTTTTCCTTCTTCATAGCATTATAGATAGAAGATTTATTCTTACAGCAGATCCCAGTAATCTCAGCACACTCGTTGTTTTCTTTCCTCAAGTTAAGAACCTTCATCTTTCCACATAAGGAAGCACTTTATGGCTTCTCTTTGCCTTCTAAGAACTGCCAGCTTCACTGTTCTCACACTTTGTGGCCCTTATTAAGTAAAATAATTAACTTAAATACAAGCACTGCAATACTGCCACAATTGATCTGACAACCGAGATGTTTACTAAGTGACTATTGGGCAGGTACACAGGGTGGATACACTGGGCAAGGGCCAGTACTGAGAGGGATGAGCAGGACAGCAAGAGATTTCATCCTGCTACTCAGAATGGCATGCAATTTAAAGATTATGAAATTTTATTTTATGTGCAAAAATGATTTATTTTTACTGGTTCCTCATCACCAGGACCTCTACCCTCGCCCTCCCCCTCACTTCTATCTTCTCTGCCTAAAGAAAAAAAGAAAAGAAACTCTCTTCACCCGTTACTGTACTCCTTTTACATTTAGTTGTTCTAAGGTATGGAGTGACTCCACTCCCTTCCAGAACAAGACGTGATTCCAGTCTTCACAGTCCTCTAGGACTTCAGGCAGGCCCCAGATTAAAGAGGTCCTCTCCCACCACCTAGCAAGTTGTCCAGTGGTGATCTCACTTGAGTGGAGTCACTACCCCCTCCCACCAGATATCGTATGTCCATTTCATTGTATATTAAGTATAAAGTCTCCCATCTGCAAGAAACATTCATGAACTCCAACTAACCTGATACAGAATCTAACCCAACCTTAATCCTGTTAATATGTGTTCCTGTCAATTGCATATGATTTGATGGTTTTTCAATGTTTGCTCTTTCAAGAAATAAAACCAGGGCATTATAGATCCCAATCCTCATCTCTCCCTCTCTTTCCTGTACCATCACTCAAGCTCCTCCTGTTCTGTTACCTGGACCAAAGAAACTTATTGCTTCTCACAGAAGTCTTTGTCTTTGTCTGTCCCCTGAGAACTGGGTACTAGGCACCATGAAGCTAGAAGCAGAAGATCCAGTGTAGCCATTGCCCACCTCTAGACCTGGCCCACACCTGCCCTTCCAGATGGTTTTATAATAGTGAGCACTCTGTCATCCAGATGGGCCTGCTCTAAACTCTTAAGGAGATTTAAAGCTGGTGAGTACCCCAGAGGCTGATCCTTTCCTTACAAACTTTGATCTAGCATGGCTGGTAACCTTCCCTACACAGGTTTCTATTCATGTTGCCAGATAAAATACAGGAGATGCAGTTAAATTTGAATTACAGATGAAAAATGAATATTTTTATTCTAATAAGTCCTAAGTAGCACATGAGATTCCTTATTTGCTAAATCTGACAATCTTAATTTGTACTTACTACTTTGTCTTTGTAAAAATCATTTCTATGCTCATTAATAGGTAAATATGTAGAAAACTGCTCAACTGTTTAACATATTACATGATTAAAATTTGGGACCCTTGAAGACATCCTTTGTGGTCCTTGTCCTTTGCCAGCAGACGTCTTCTTACAAAGAGAGGCTTTTGATCATTTTCTTCATAGATGACTTCAAGTTCGCCGCCTTTGCCTAACCTTTCTCACTCCGTTTATAATTCTCTTTCCATGATCACTCTTTCTGCATCAGTAAGTTCAACCACTTTGACCCTTCTTCCCTTCCCAAGCAATTACCATTCCATTGAGGTCTTCACCTTGACTTGCTCTCTTCTGATGATATACCAAAATGTCTCCTCTTTACAAGTCAATGAACCACGTTAAGGAAACACTAAGCAGGTGGCATGCATGCTCCACTTCTTCCACACTGACCTCAAGGATCACATTCCTACTCCCAGTTACTCCATGGTTTCCAACTCCAAGAAATCCCTCCAGAAAAGCAACTGCAGGACGCTAGCCTCCGTTCAGATCGGTTCCCTCACTGCTCTCCCTTAGCTAGAGAAGCTCCTAGTTGGGAAAAACAAAGGATCAGGCAAAGCTTACAGTAATTTTCTCACAAATGAATAAACCTGGCTTCCTTTTGTAGGCCCTGGGACCATCCCAACCTTTAAAACCCATGCTGGTACTGGACACGGGCGTACATGCCTGTAATCACACCTATTTGGGAGGCTGAGGCAGGAGGATTGAAAATTGCAAAGGCCAGCCTGGGCAACTTACCAAGACCCTATGTCAAAAAGAATAAATAAAATGGGTTGGGGATTTAGCTCAGAGATAACGTGTCCCTGTGCTCAAACCCCAGTATCCCTCCACACACACAAAAATGTGTGTTACTACTGGTACCACACAAAGAAGCCATCTAACATCACCCAAGGGGTGTTGAATTTAACCCATTTAAACACGCATGTCTATGGGGAAAGGCTATTAAGGGGGACTGCAACCATACAATTACTTTCCAATCTACACATGGAGTAACTAGCATTGCAAATGAGAGCATGTGAGACTCAGAGGAAGCCAGGGTAGCAAGCAAAATCTGATGGAGACCTGGGCAGCCAGTTAGGGAAGAAAGACATTAATGAGACCAAGAGAAAAGTGTTAATGTATGGGGGCAGGGGGACATTTAACATTAACGGAGTCATGAGAACATCATTAAAAATAGTCATGGTGGTAAAAGAAAGTA
The DNA here is from genome assembly GCA_004027875.1 of Aplodontia rufa. Lineage (NCBI taxonomy): Eukaryota > Metazoa > Chordata > Mammalia > Rodentia > Aplodontiidae > Aplodontia > Aplodontia rufa. Next base: position 83,736 of record PVKS010005241.1, read on the forward strand.
AGTGGTATCATTGCTGTTAATAATTCTTAGCAATTAGTAATAAAAGTATTAGTAAGTAGTCATAAAAGCATGAGTAAGTGATAAAAGGCTGTTGTATTATTAGTATTTTCATTTTTATCTGGATATCACTTCATCTTATGAGGAAGGAACAATAGATTTATCCATTCTACAGAGATGAAAATGCATGAGAAGAATGTAAACCTTCTGGAACTTCCTCTCCTTCTCCTTCTTCCTCCATTGGTGTTAGGAATTGAACCCAGGGCCTTGCACATGCTAGACAAGCACTCTACCACTAAACTACATTCTCAGCCCTTTATTTTGAGATAGGGTCTTGCTAAGTTGCATAGACTGGCCTTGAACTTGTAATCCTCCTACCTCAGAAGCGAGGTTTCTTGACTGCTGGTCAAGGGTGGCCTCCTTTTCTACCAAAGAGTTGTTAGCTCTATTGGGAACCAGCTGGAACCTGACCAGAGAGCTGCTTTCAGACTTATTCCAATGTCCCTGGAGGGATGTCCCTGAGGACTGAGCTTGTCAGGGGGAGCAGCCCAGAAGAGGGAAGGGCTTGGTGCTGGGAGAGTTGGGTTTGGATCTTAGCTCTTCTTTAGCAGCCTGGATTCTCCCATCTATAACTGAGGATAATGACAATTACCTCGCAGAGGTGTTGTGAGCTATAATGAGCTGGCATGCGTCAAGAGCTGGCATGTTACTGTAAATGTGCATAAACATTAATTGAATAATGATATAACTGTAGGTTCAGGAACTTAGCTTGTGTAGAAGAGTTCAAATGTATGCAAATTCCACTAAAAACAGGGATGAATCGGAAGGGAACTGGTAGTTTTCAAAGCTACACAAGGCTTATAAAGTTATATGACTTTTAAAGTGACAAGAGAAAGTTATAAATTAATAATGGGTCGTGTTTGTTAAGTGCTCATTGTGTCAGACTCTGTGATGAGCCTTACCATGCATATCCTCACCCTGTGAGTTCGGGATTGTTCTTGGCTCCATTCTACAGCGAGGGAAACCTTGGCTTAGTGGGGTTAGGAAATTGCCCAAGGTCACACATTTGTCAAGCGGTAGGGTTAGGACTCAGCAAGTTCCTCTTCTGAGAATCTGAGACACATGGAACCCAGCCAAGCCATTCTTGTAGATGTCCCTAAGCCGTGTGTATATGTTCAATGCACAGGGACACCAGGTGAAGGGACGACAGGTGACATTTACGTCCTTTTTTATGCCTTACTGAATTGAATATCTGTGCCTCTACAGTTTAAAACGGTTTTCATTTTAATTGATAGCAAACTTTAAAAAGTTAGCCAAAACAAGGATCCAAAAATACGAGAATAACTAATCCATGGATGTATGGCAGTGCGGGTGGGGTGGGAAGATTAGGCGTAGGATTTTAACTACACTTTCAGGCCCCTACCCTTGCCCCAGAGAAACCTTCATAATAAAATGAACTTCTTGAAAATGAAGTTTATATCCTCCCTACCGCCTAAAAGCTCAGTTTCCATTGGGGTGGTAGACCTGAGTCCTAAAACTTGAACATATTCACGATTTGAGCATCAACATTAACGACCCAAAGATTTGCAAGTTATTTACCCTGTAACATCAACAATGAGTTCCTAAAATTTGTTTTTGTTTACCACATTTTCCCTTTGCACGATTATTTATCACTCAGGAGCAAACTCCCTCTCTTCCCTGGTCATTAATTACTAAGGTTAAAATGATGAAAGATCATCAAAGCAAACATTTGTCTTACTGCTTGTTCCATACCCTGAAGTCTTCAAGGAGAATTGTGATGATAAATTAAGATTCCACACCTCCTGTAAACAGAGCTGGTCTTCAAAGATGACCTCTGTGAGGGAGTAAAGGAATTGAAAGCAAATCGAAGGAACTCAAAAGCAATGACCTTTTCCTGTTTTTCTGCAGATTGTAACAATGCAGGAGCAGGCAAGAGAGAAATGCCTGTTCCCCTACCCTCTGCTCCTGCAGAGGCCCCTACTGATTCCCGTAAGTCAGATGATGTGGGTGCTGGAGGACGTGTGCAGAGAAGTCAATCGAGAGGCTGGGGATGCAGAGGCCCAGCCTCTCTTCCACACCATCAGAGACCAAAGGCTCTCATGCAACCATGGCTGGGAGTTCAGCTAAATTCCACTAAGCAAGGCACAGGCTGTGTTCACAGAACTGATCCTGTGAATGCCCCAGACCTGGAATTCCCTGTGGCTGGGCTGGATGCCCTGACTAGGCTATAGCACGAAGATGGCAGGGAGGTCTTGTAGTCAAATTTACATCAATTTTGAACTACTAAGTCAAAGACAAACCACAGACTTTTGAAGAACAAGAGACAACTTGAAGAGTAAAGACTACTTTGTTCTATTTAATTTGTTTTCAGAGAACGGTGCCTCCAGACACGTTTTAGAAAATTTGCCTGCACGGTTTGCATGACTGTTCAGCTGTTTGAATTTTGGTGATCTGCTTTTTCCAAAAGGGGTTAATTTTCAAAGTCTTCTAGACTCCGATTCCAGTGATGTGAGGCTGTCTATGCTGTTGGAGACACGTGCTTATGCAGCTCTCTCCAGGAAGCATTTCTAGCTCTACAGGTTACCTGGGTTTAAAATATACCTGAGGTCTGCTGAGTCTGGAAACACAGAATTTAATTCTTAATTTTATTATTTATTTATTTATGGTACTGGGGATTGAACCCAGGGATGTTTAATCACTGAACCACATCTCCAGCCCTTTTTTTATTTTATTTTGAGACAAGGTCTTGCTAAGTTGCTTAGAACATTACTAAGTTCCTGAGGCTGGCTTTGAAATTGTGATCCTC
>PVKS010005242.1:0-86495 GCA_004027875.1 Aplodontia rufa
TAAAAAAAAAAAAAAGAAAGTGAAGGTGAAAATAATCAGGAAAGAAAGAAAAAAAAAAGATTACTTGAAGGTGTTTTTCTCCCAAATCTAACTCTGTATCCACGAACAACTCTGGAACTGTTTTTCCGGAACTCGTATTTATGTAGGAGAGAAAGGACTTCCATTTGAAACCCCTATTGTCGATACCCATTCTACTCTAAATAAAAACTTTCCATGCATCCCAATGGCTGTTTGCAGTATGTGTTGGTTGTTTTCATATTTACATCTGGTAAGAGTTATTCATTAGGTTCCGGTTTAGAAATTGTGATGTTGAAAAAACAAATGAGCAAAATCCTAAAACCCCTCAATCAGCTTAACTTTTTCCACCTGCTTTGTGATGGCATTCTGGAAATCATTTCTTTTTTCTTCTGTGGACCCTTTACTAGAAAGTAAACATTCTAGTGATACTTAAAGTATTGTAAGCCCTGGGATATAATAAACAGGATCCTGCAGTTTTATTATATTAGGTGATTACTTGCATTCATAGAGTTTACCTTTCTAGCAGGAGAGAAAACTTCATGTCTACATGAATGCTAGAAAATTCTTTTGATTTTGAAGCCTGTTCCAAACAGTTAATTTAGTGAGAAAGTTATGGTATCTGAGCTGCTATGAATACAAAATGCTCATGAATTTTAGAAGGTGCTCTGTAATTGCATCTAGAGCTCTAAAGTGTAGAAGTAAAACTATGAGTCAGTAATTTCCAGGCAACAGAGAACAGAGCATGAAAGAAAATTTTAACTGCAATTGCCTGCCTTGGGATCACAGTGCGCTCTGTTATTAAAGCTGTAGGTCTCTGGCTCTTCCTCTCTGATGGGCTTACGTGTTTCTGACCAGACTCTCTGTTGCTATTGGACATGTGGCTTGTCCACCCCCGCTGTGTTCCACTGACCTGTGCCCTCCAGGTAGTTTTGGGGTGCGAGGGAGCTGTATGGAATTGTTCAAGTGGCTTTTACTTAACTGCCTGACAATTTCTCATTCGCTAGATATTGAACACTTGGCTTTTAATGATGTTCATTTCATATCTCCATGGTTTCACAGCAGTGATTCAGTCACTGTACTGCCATCTTGGGAAACAGTCAGGACATCTTTCTCTTCATGGGGGTATCCTTTGAGTGAAACTAACAATGTCATATAATAATAACCCTTCTCCTTCCTATATCTCATGTGTAGATCTTGGCACGATCCCTGGTTAGCCTCATAATAACCCACTGAAGCTGGCAAGGAGGTAGATATTATCCTCGTTTCAGACATGAGAAATGAAGCATCATTAGTAGTTACATAGCTAGAACTCACCCAGTCTTTTGTCTGCCCAGAGTGGACAAATTGATGGCCTATTCAGTCTCTTCTGGGGAGATAAAAGGAAATTTTACATGAAAAATCTAAAAATGCCTAAAGACCCTTTAGAAAATATTAGTAGTGCAAAGTTGGAATATAACTCTAGATTTCTCTGGGGATCTGGAGTTTTGTTTTCAATTTATTTCTGAATCCATAGGGATTCCTGTAGAAGTGGTGAATACAGATCATTTTTTTAATCTGGAACAGGAGGCATTGAGAGCTTTATATTTCAGATTGGTCAGGAATGTGTTACCTTCTAGAGCAATGGACATTCTCCTTCTGCCCTCCCTATTGAAGGATTTCCAGCACACTCATGCCCCCCTCTCATACTGATATCACCACTGCCTCATTTATTCCTCTTCCACCTTCAGAATGGTCTCTTTGGAAAAGTAAGCTCCTGATTGACCCTTGGAAGAGTTATAATAAATGTCCTCTTTTTCCTCTGTGTGGAAGTGTTACAGAGGTTTCACAGTGTTAGCATTGCATTTCCAATTTGAAGGACGAGTATAGGCATTAAATGGCCCATTTTTTTCTTATTTTTCCTCTTTCCCTTCTTTCTGCCAGTCCAATGCATTTTTATGTTTAACCTCAGAAAAAGCATTCTTTTTTCTACAGTTTTGAAAATGATCCCCGCTGCACCATTATTCCTGAAGAAAGAATTGCACTTAATGTTGGATAATCCTTCAGATAACAATGGAGAGGAAAGTGTTCACTTGGAATATTGCAAAAAAATGAGTTATGCTCTTTGTTGTATACATATAACTTCTGTCCATATCTTTTCTTCTTTTTTTCATGTATGTCTTGTTTGATATGTATATATCACATCTACTTCCAATTCTGAAACCTTTATTTTTTTCTGATTTTCTTTCAAAGTCTTAAATGGTTCATTCTGGGGTTCTCTCTTTAAACACCCTTTTTGATATTCAGATAATAGCATCTGAATTTTTGCTTGTTAGTGAGGAGTAGAGAACATCTACCCCCAATTTGTCCCTAGGAATTACCAGTTGCAATATCCTGTCTTACATTCCAGTCTGATCCTCAGTTGGATTTGTATATAATGAAGCAGTTTTCTTGGGGCATTTCAGAAATAACTTCAGGTAGACACACCTGCTATTTCTAGTATTTCCACTTTTATTTCAAGAGCCTCTGGTAGTGCAGGGTTTAATTACCTGCGTTAAAACACACTTAAAAAGCACCTTGAATAATTTACATGTTTACATTATTAACTTTTTTGTTTTAAAAGAGAGAGAGAAAGAAAGAGCTAATTTTATTTTTTCATCTGGGTTTTGTTTTTCCTCCACTTAGTTGTGTGTGTGATGCTAGGGATGGAACCTGGATTCCTCACACATGCCAGGCAAGCACTGTACCACTGTGCTATGTTACCACCCCAACCCACATTATTGTTAACTTAAGGAGTAGACATTATTAGCATCCATCCTTCTTCCCATTTCCATTCCAAAAATATTAAATTTCTTGGAGTTCATTCTACATGGGAATTTCCTTGTATCTTAGACTAGAGTTTAAACTTTGTATTATTAATGCTTTTCATTAATAATACAAATAATATTAAGATAATAATGAATGAAGAAAATGAATGCATGAGTTCACAAATATATGAGTGAATGAATAAAATAATCACATATTTCCTCTAATGTTTTCTCTTCTCATTCTTACACCTTTATCTTCTCTCCACTGACTTCCACTTACGTCTTCCCCATCCTACATCAACCTGCCTTTCTCTGAATTGAACCATTGACTTATATCATTCCTTTCTGTCACCTACGAACTTCTAAAAAGTATAGTTCAACAGACCTGAAATGGCAATCCTAAGAATAGTAAAAATATTTTAATTATGAGGTTTTATTCCTACTGCTGAACCCATTTTCAAACAAAATTTACACTTCATTTGACCTGTTGAGCACTTGATCATTATCAATACTCCACTCTGATGGTTCCTAGGATGTAAGTTCTCATTCCCGTACATCTCTGTTTTCCTTTTCTTATTGGTTAATGATCTTTCTTTAACTCTTTTTTTTAACACGGTTTGACCTTGGACTTTTCCTTCTCCTACCATAAACTTTGTCTGATTTCTAAGCTTTTTAATTACCCAGCTACATATAGAGCATATCTACCTACCTTCCCAGGCTTACCTCCCTCTGACTTTCAGACATGCATTTATCGATAGACCTCTTATTTGATGATCTTGTCTGTGATGCCAGAGGTTCCTAAAATTCAGCATCTAAACTGAATCATCAAATATGCTATCTCTCCTGAGAATGTTGCTTTTACTATGTTTGTTCTTGTATTTGCAACACCATCAGGTATTGAACCTAGGGGAGGTTAACCAATAGGCCACATCCCCAGCCCTCTTTTATGTTTTATTTTGGGACAGGGTCTCGCTCAGTTGTTGAGGCTGGCTTTCAACTTGCAATCCTCCTGCCTCAGCCTCCTGATTTGCTAGGATTACAGGTGTGCCACCACCACCTCTGGCTTGTTTATATCACCTTTGATCTAGATTGGAAACTTGAGATTCAGCTTTAAGTCATCTCTCTTCTCTATCTCTCACTTTTAATTTTTATTCTTTTACTGTGTCTTCTAGTTTTCTAATTCATTACACTAGCTGCAGAATTCTTCCTAGAATAAAAACCAGATTACACAATTACCTTCTTTTAAAAAATGTTGATATTTCAGAAATACCACATGTCTAATATCTAGTCAGTCATCTCCAGAAAAATGAGAAAAAGAGAGTGAGTCTACTCTGAGGAAGTACTGTGTGTATATCTGTGAACCAAAATCTTTGATGCACAGTAGCAAAATGAGAGAAATGTTTGTTCAATAATATGCCCTTTGACACATATGGTTCTCAGTATGGGCAATATTATGTTTAAGTAAGTTTAGATCCACATTCCTGTATATTAGCAATCTCACCTCATTCTAGCATGAATTTCAGTTGCAATTTTTATTACAGTCATTTTTTTGTTTTTCTTATGTACAGTAAGTAGTAAGATATTTTTAATACCCATGTGCCTGGCCTAAAGTGACACAATGAAAGACAAAAATGACTACACATTGTATTTCCTAGGAGCAACCAAAAACTCTATCTTATTAATATGCATCCTCCTCCAGGTTTTTTTTTTTTTTTTTGCATGTAATCTCTTTTATTTATTACTGTTATCCCGTTTGGTTCTTATTGACATTTGTTTGCCATTTCTTCTTAGAGCCCTCTTCACTTTCTTACCTTTAACATTCTCAAAATGCCATTAAGTTAACTTCATAGCAATTGTCATATTAATGTTTAGTTCCCATGCTTAATAATCAGTGATTTTTCTTTTTCTTTTACACAATATTAACAAATTGATTAAAACAAACTCATAATTTATACATGGATATTTAGAAAGGTTAGCACAGTAAAGTCAGTTAAAAGAACCTGGGGAAGATCATGAGCTTCAGCCTGCTGCCTTCAAACAGATTTAACGATGTACAGTAGTAGCTATAATACACCAGAATTTCAGTAGCTTTTTAACAATAGATCATAAAATGCTATCATATGCAAGTTATGTAATTATATGAGGTCCAGAGATGGTGAGGTAGCATATTTCCTCTTTCTTTTTAAAAAAAGGGGTGGGGAACGAAAAGCACCTACCAGGAGTATCCTCATCAGGATCACTGCTCGGAAGCTGATCATGGTAAAGTTAGGCAATATCATCTGGGCTGCCCAGGAGGGCTGTCGGTAGCTGCTCCCACCTGTAGTGGCATTTTATGTCTGATGTGCATGAAAATAAAATTCATTGTTGTGGAGGTCTACGGCGGGGATGACCATTGCATCCTGTCAGAACTGAAAATGCTGCTTGCGGGGAAGGTGTTTGATATCTCCTAAGGAGGACACAGTCATCTCAACTTCATTATCAGTTTTCTCAGCATCAGAAGGATGATGTCCCTCCCTTAGTATTTTTTATTGTATGAATATGGGTGGATTTTGAAAATCTTCAAGTTTTATAGTACCTGAATATCAAATTTGTGTCCAGAAAACAATTTGAAAGATTTTTCTTTTCTTTAAAGAGAGAGGAACAGTGTGTGTGAGAGAGAGAAAGATAGAATTAATATTTTTTAGTTTTTCATATGCCTTTCATTGCTCAGACACTTGATTGTGCACGTGGTGCTAGGGTTTGAACTAGTGTATTCACTCAAGCCAGGCAAGCACTGTAACTGCCTGGCCACAACTCCAGCCCCTTGAATGATTATTTTTGTTAGTGGAAACTTCCTACATGGAACCAAGATGAGCATGTATTCATTTATTTATATACACAGATAAATGATAGATAAATTATAGATAGATAGAGACTAAGCTCTTGCCACGAATATACGATATTATACAAGAAAAGTAGAAGATTCCAGGAAATTCGTTGGAAAAAAAAGATACATGGTACCTTCTATTCAACATGCTCAAGATTTCCATGTGTTCATAGAATTGAAAAAAAAAATAGTGCTGGATGATCATGAAAAGAAAGAATACAAGAGTGATCAGGGAGAGGGAGTTTCCAGGGGAGGGGAACACCCTTACAGTGAAGATAAAATTGTATATTGGACACTAATGGAACATTCCACTACACAGACAAGCAAAGATAACAATTGATATCCTGTTTTTTTTTAAATGAATTTATCTTCCTGTGATGGAAGCATGAAAGGGTAATTTAGTGATGCATTTTTGGCTCATTGTGCAGATGTTATGCTTTTCAAAATAATGATTATTGCTAATAAATTGAATGCCAAATATGTGTGCCTTTTATGTCCTTTCCAGATTACAATCATTCTTTAATAACTGTGTTGTGACACAGTCAACTACTCAGGCCTCAGTTAGATATAACCTACCCAGCAGGCTTATGGGTTGTATTTCAGTGTGGGATTTAAATTATCTTTATTCATCATACTGGAAAAAATAGTTCTAATCAATCTGCCTTTATCATCACTTTCATCATAATGTCAAATGCTCTGTTTTTATATAAGGTTGCCATTACCACCTGGGGCTTTTTCGGGACTCTGGAAGAATCAAGAAGCATTCAAGCATTTGTACTTTGAAAAATTTCCTGTAAGAACTTAAATGTACTTTAAAAAAAATTCTTATGTATTTCTCTTTAATTTTTGCCTATCAAATTGATCAACTTGCTTCTAAAATCTTGGGTGTGGTTTTTAAAGTTTATGTGGACTAGTTCCTAGCATTTTAAGAATAAGAATACTCAAGTTGCAATTACCTAATTAAGTCAAATTTATAAGTATTATACAGAAATTTCTGTTTTTCTTAGCAGTTTTTCCTAAGCTCTCAATATCAGGAATTTGTTTTTTAAATAAATTTTTTTACTTTCTATTTTATTTCCTCCAATGAATTCCTCTGTATAGATTGATAGCAGCTAATCAAAATTATACAGTGCCATTACTTTACGTCCTTTACCCTTAGCTGCATGAGTAAAATTCATTTTGATTAGTGCAGAAATTGTACTTTTCCATTCCTTTATCTATACTTTTTAAAGAGAGGGAGGGACAGTGAGAGAGAGAGAGAGAGAGAAAAGAGAAGTTATTTTATTTTAATTTTTTTTTTAATTTGGCTTTCATGGCTCTGACACTTCATTGTGTATGTGGTGCTGGGGTACAAACCTGTGTCCTCTTTATGCCAGGCAAGTACCATAACTGCCACCACTCCAGCCACCTTATCTATTTTTGACAACCTTTCCTGAATGTTCTCTGAGATCTATATTTTAAAATTCTATTTTAAAAACACAGATACTAGCTAGAGACAGTATTCTCAAAGCCCATTCTTCACTCCAGTGGCCTGGATAGTAAAGATTGTCTTTGTGCTTCCTGTTTTGTCCTGTGCCTATTACCCATACCAAGGCGTTGTGCATTATGTTCAAAACAGCACTTCATTGATCACACATGTCAGAGGCCTACCTGTGGTCTCCGTGGTGTCCTTTAACTTCTCCTTCTTGCCCTGACAGTGATACTTTGTCCTTATTATGCACTGGGTACAAAGGAATGAATGATTGGAATTTCATTTAAAAAGTGACTATTTAGTATTCTATCTTTATTATTTGTGTGTGAAAGACAGATAACCTAATCAACTAGATAAATGACAAAAATTAAAATAGCTTTCTTTAGAAAGAGATCTCAGAGTGGAATGACCTCAATAGCCAAGATTGAACATTCCCCTGATAGACCGTGGCAGACAAGATTTGTCAGTATAGTTGACTCCTGCCTGCCCAATCTATCTACCTGATGGGCTCCCATTAAAAACATCAGTGCTCTGATATGATTAATTATAACCTGACTGTTGCAAAGGATATATGCATGTGGATTTAACATGATTGCCTTTAACATTGAAATCTCCCTTACACCCCACTGTGTGGTTAAATTTTATGAAGTGACTCCTGTTACCTGATCTCAGACTGCTCCTCTGAGGGCTCAATAACATCATGGAAGGGTTGAGAAACTTACCCAGATGTCACAAAGGTTAGAAGTGGTGGAGCTGGGATTTGAACCAAAATAGTATGGCTCCGAAGTTCATGCTCTTAACCATTACTCTAGACTGCCTCTTTGATGGTAGTGATTGCTTTAAGAGATACATTTCTTGAGGGCTCCTGATGTGCCCCAGTCGATCCTCCAGTTCATCTACACCTTTTCATATTTGTTTCATAGAGGTTTTACAAGGCAGAATTCATTAACTCATTAACTGTATAAGCATACTGAGTCTTAGAAAGGTTGAGAAACATAAATAGTGACTTGCTGGGATTTTTACATAGGTATCAAAACAACTCAGAAGCATTAAATTAATATTTTTCTTTCTGTTTCTTTTTCTTCTTGATTCTTCATTCTATCATGATTTCTTCACAAAGATGTACTACTCTGAAGTGATTAAAAATTTTATTTCATTTTCACTATTCAATTTCCCTGAGGTTCGAGTCCTATCCTAATACGTTAATAAACCAGTGATCTATTTTGTAATCATTCATACGGAGCTTTAAAGCTTTTCAAAATTAATACAATTAGAGAAGAATTTTATCAAGGAATTACTTTGCAATACAAAAATATATTGGAAATATTGAGCCATTACTTTTCCATTAGAAAAAGTAATTGGGTTCATAAACTTTACAACTCCAAGTTCAAACATTTAACTTGAACATATAGAAGAACACTTTAATTTATTTCTTGCTGTTAGAGGAGCGGAGAGATTCTAGTAAGGTTTCAAAATCAAAAGTAATTTAATTTTGTAGTCTAGTTATGAAAAAGTCAGATACACAGAGTAAAGCTATTTCTATCACATTTTGTATTTTACTAAGTTTAAAAATGATTGCATTACCCAACACTGCAGGCTAATAATGTTTGTTTATTCTTATTCCCAGGGCTACTACGACACCATGGACGCTGGCTACATGGATGAGGAAGGATATGTGTATGTTATGTCTCGAGTTGATGATGTCATAAATGTTGCAGGTCACAGGATTTCTGCAGGTGCCATTGAAGAGGTATTGATAAATATTGATATTTTATTCCAATTAGTGTTTAGTGCTGAACTAAAGAAATATCAAGTTCAGTCATTCTACCTGGATAATTCTACACCCTTGGCTTGTAGCAGAGGCTAGGTTACTCCCCAATCTCAATGTGCCACACCAGTGGATTAATCCATTTGATAGGTGAATTGTTTGAATGGATTAATAGGTGGTAACTGTAGGAAGGTGGGATGTGCCTGGAGGAAGTAGGTCACAGAGGGTATGACATCTTGTCCCTGGCTCCTTGTTCTCCCTCTTCCTTCTGGCTGCCATGGCCTTCGGCCATGATGTTCTGCCTCAACTCTGGTTCAAAGCAGTGGAATTGCCTGGCCATGGACTAAACTGAAACTGTGAGCCCCAAATAAACTGTTCCTCCTCTAACTAGTGCTTATCAGGTATTTTGATCACAATGACAAAAGGCTACCACACTCTCTCATCTCATTTCCTCCCCTTTTTATGTTATCCACACTCCCTCCATCCCTGCCAGGGGGAGGCATTTTAAGCCCTTCCGTGCATTTTTTTCTTTATGGGAGAGCTATATACATTTATTTCTTGCTGTTTTCTACTTGATTACTCTTGCTTCTTAATTATAATCAAGTTTGCATATAGATTTTAAATGGTATGGAATTTCAACTTCCCATTATACTCTGAAATCTTGAGAATTTTCTACCAAAATAAGTTACTTGAAGTTCACAGAACTGTTTTATTTTAATGTTTTAAATTTACATAGAATCAAATCTACTTAATTGTACAGTTTTTATATTTGCATAGATTGTATAGAATTTTCTTTGTGTGTATGTGTGTGTGTGTGTGTGTGTGTGTGTGTGTGTGTGTGGGTATAGAATCTTGTAACAATCCCCACAGTCAGGATATAGAACAATAATTCTATTCTGATGCCCACCTTTGTATTCTTAGACACATAAATCTGGCAATCCTGATTTTTCTCTATTCCTGTGTCTTTGCTTTACCTTGAGTGTCATATAAATAGAATGAGACAGTATTGTAACTTTCTGAGACTGGGTTATTTCATTTAGGAAAATGCATTTGATATCCTTCCAAGTTGTTATTCTTTGTATTGCTGTATACGATTCCATTGTGCATCTGTCCTAGCGATATATGCATGATTCACCTGTTGAAGAACTTAGGAGCTGTTCCTGGTTTGGGGCAACTATAAACAGTGGTAGTATACACATTCAATTACAGGTTTTATGTGAAGATTATTTTTATTCCACTAGGCTAAAATACCTATACTGAGTTTCCTAGAGTTATGATGAGTATATGTTTAAGTTTCTAAGAAACTGCAGAGCTGTTTTCAATAGTAGCTGAGGGTCCTTAAGTCTTCCTATCCTTTGCAGTACTTGGTAGTGTCACTTTATTGAAACCATTGTAACGAGTGTATAATGATATTCACTTTTAACTTGAATTCACATGATAGCTAATGGTGTGCCTCTTTTCACGTGCTTGTCATCCAAATATATTCTTTAGTGAAATGTCTGATGGCTTATACCCATTTTTTAAATAACTGGATTGTTTGTTTTTTATTATTCAGTATTAAGTGTTCTTTATATGTATGATGCTTGCAAGTCCTATCCCTGATAGGTAATTTGCAGATACTTTCTTCCCGCCTGTGGCTGATGTTTTTATTCTACTAAGTGTTCCCTTAATGAAGTCTAATTATCCAATTATTTTCCTGTTTTTTTTTTTAAAAGATCATGATTTTGGTGTCATATCTAAGCATTCTTTCATAAGCCAGGGTCGTAAGGATTTTTTTCTTTTGGTTTCACGTAAGAGTTTTACACTTTTCAATTTTATATTTAGTTTGTTTTACATTTTATGTAATTTTAAATTTACATCTGAGTTGATTTTTATATTGTAAGTTGCAGGCAGAGAATTATTTCTTTTTAAAAATAGATGTCAGTTTTTCCAGCATCATTTATTTAAAAGATGGCCTTGTCCCTATTGAATTGCCTTTGCATATTTCTCAAAAGTCTACTGATAATACTGGAGTTGGTCTATTCTCTGTCATTAATTGGTATGTTTACCCTTTCCTGATATTATACTGTCCTGACAATGTAGCTCTGTAGTGTGTGTTGTCTCTACATTGGCTCTTCTTTTTGCGTATTACTTTGGCTCTTCTCGTCCCTTTAGTTTCATATATATTTTTTAGATTGAGTTTCTCTGTAGCTACTACAAATTCATGCAAGAATTTTGATTCAGATTGCGTAAATCTATAGATAGATTTGGGAAAATGATATCTAAACAACAGTAAATCTTCCAATTTATGAAATTTTATATGCTCTTCATGTAGTTAGATCTTCCTTGATATTTAATTGACATTTCATACTTTTAATAAAAAGGTTCTGAACATATTTTGTTAGATTTATACCCATGCATTTTTTTAGCTATTATGTCATATTTATTAAATTTAGTTTTCATATTTTCACTACTAATGAATAGAAGTAGTAAGAACTTTTGTATACTAATATTCATTCTGTGACCATTGTAACCCTACCTACTGATTCTATGTCGTTCTCTTGTTTGTAGATTTCTTGACATTTTCTGTGTAAAAACTTATGTTGCCTATGAATAGTCTTATTACTTCCTATTTAATCTGAATACATTTTATATATTTATTTTTCTTGTCTTTTTGAACTGGCTGAAACTCCCATTATGACCCTGAATGAGAGTGGCTGGAACAAATAGTCTTATCTTGCTCATGATGTTAGGGTAAAATTCAATCCCTAATGATTAAGAAAGATGTTAAGTGTAGGCATTTCCTTTTATCAAATTGGGAAAGTTTTCTACTCCTAATTTGCTGGCTTTTTTTATTGTGAATGTTGATTTTATCAAATATTTTTTCTACCTGTCTTATCAGAATCATCTGTTGTTTTTTTAAGCCTAGCATGTGAATTACATTAATTATTTTTCAACTTTTGAATTAATGTTACATTCCTGGGATAAACCTTCCTTGTTACAATGCATTTCTCTTTTTATGTGTTTATTTTTTGTTTGTTTATCCAAGGTAATTTTCTCTGTTCTAAAGTCCTGTTCCCTGCTTTGCGTGATAATCATGTAGTCTTTCTATCTTTTTTGAATAATGATTGCATCATTATTTTCCTGTTATTTTACTCATAGAATGACTATATGTCTACCAGTTTAATCATTAAATTTCTCTTTGCTTCTTTTTTAAAAATAACATTTCCTCCTTTCTTCCTTGTCCATAGTTCATTTTTGGTACCTTCTTTTATGTTTTTTGTTTCCATTCAATCCAAGATTGTTTGTCCAAGCTTATTGATTTATTGTAGGTTTTTTGAATATTCATCTTTGTTAATTTTATCCTGAATATGAAAATGAGGTGTTCTGGGTCAAAGATAGATTCTTTTCTTTTCCTTTGTAAAAATGCTTTTTTGTGGTACTAGAGATTGAATCAGGGCCTCACACCTGCTAGGCAAGCACAAGTATATATATATATGTAGGCATATATACAAAGTATAGCTGTTATTATTTTGAATAAATTTCTATCTATGAGATAAACTAAGACTAATAAAAGTCTTAATTTTACTTTTATATATTAATTTCTGATTCCTCCTTTATTTTTTCTTCTTTTATTCCCTGTTTAAAATCCATATTATTTTTCTTGATTTTGAATTACTTGCAAGGCAGGCCCCCTGGGGTTGGAGGGAGGGAAATGGCCTCAATTTGTGTTTGCTTGACAAAGTCCTTTATTTCCAAAGGAAAATTTCACAGGGTAAAATTCTAGATTGATGCCTTTTTCTTTCTTGTCAACAATGTAAATATTTCATTCCTCTCTCTTCTTGTTTATGTGGTTGCTGAGAAGAAGGTGTATGTATGATTCTATGTTTGATCATCGGTGGGTAGGATATTTTTCCTTTTGCTTTTTTTAAATGTTTTACTTTATTTTTTAATTTTCTGAAATTTGAGTGTGATATACCCATATACAGTTTTTTGTTTTTTTTTTTGCCTGCTTAATGTTTTTTGGAGGGGATGACTGGATTTGTAGTGTCATGTCTGACATTAATTTGGGGAAAATTCTGATCATTGCTTCAAATATTGCTTCTCTTCCTTTTCTCTCATTTTTTTCATCCCTCTGGTATTCCTGCCATGTCTATGTAGTATCTTTTATAGCTTTCCCACTTCTTGCATATTCTGTTCTTTTTTTTTTTGTTTTTTTATCCTTTCCAATTTAGATTTCTACTGATATACGATGAAACTTAAAGATACTTAGTTCAGCTGTCCCTATCTACTAATGAACCCATCAAAGACCTTCTTCATTTCTGCTACCATGGTTTTTGTTTAAATTTTAGCATTTTTGATTCTTTTTCAAAATTTCCTTCTCTTATATATTCTTTTTTTTATCAGATGAATATGGACTTTTTTTCATTAACGTCCTTAGTTTTCCATTGCTGCACCAAATAGCTGAGATAATGAATTAAAAAGTAGTTTCTTTTGGCTCACAGTTTCCGATTGCAGTCCAGGATCACTTGGCCTTGGTACTCTCAGCCTTTGATGATGCAGCCATATCATGGCAGTGAGCATTCCGCAGAGGACACTGCTTACCACCTGTCAGACAAGATATAAAAAGAGGAAGATACTAGAATCTATCCTAGAATCTCCTTCAGGGTCACACAGCCAGTGACCTAAGACCTGTCTCTAATTCCCACTTTCAGAGGGCCCTCCTCCCTCCTAATAGCAGCACAGACTGGGAACCAAGCCCTTAACATACAGGCCTTTGCAAGACACTTCAAACCCAAACTATAGCATTCTACCCTGGGACTCCAAAGGCTCATGTCCATCTCACAGTGCAAAATGCGTTGAGTTTATCCTCCAACAATCCCCAAACTGTTCTAGCATTGCTTCAAAGTTCAAGTCTGACGTCTATTCTGAGACTCAAGGCAAACTCAGCTATATTTCTTATAAAAATCAAACTCAGCAGATTTCTAAGATACAATGATTCAGGGTAAACAAGCCCATTCCAAAAGGGAAGAATAGGAAAATAATAAGCAGTGATCAAACCAAAGAAGGAATAAAACACAGTAGGGCAAAGGTTAATTCCTATACCTCCACATCTGGCATTCAGGGCACAAGTGATGTGATATGCGCCCTAAAGCCCTCGAGCAGCCCCTTATCTGTGACTTTGCACAGCCCTTTGCATAATATTCATAGCTTTTAAAATTCCTGGTCTAATAATTACAACATTCATGCCAAATGTGACTAGTGCTGACGCCTGTTCAGTTTCTGCAAACTGTTTTTTCTTTTTTGCCTTTTAATATACTTTGTAATTTTTTTTATTGAAATATGAACATGATATTCTAGGTAAAAAGAATGGTACTCAGGGTCTTTTAGTGATGTGGCATTGAGGTGTGAGTTGAGGGGAAAGTTCCTTTGTCTTTTGGTGGTTAGGCCTCAGTTTATTTCCCCTTAGGTAGGACAGGATGGCTAGAGGGAGCTGGAGCTCTGTGTTTCTTTTCGCCAAGGTGATTTAGGCTCTGGTAAAGCTCCAGAAGGCAAGGCTCTTGCAGTTTCTTTTGAGGATTGGCTTTGTTACGAAAATAGAAAAGTTCTGTTCATGAGGTCTGTCCACCTCATACGTCTAACGTATGAGAAGATTTTTCTCTAATACTCACTTGGACTTCTGGATATAGAACACCAAAGGGTGGGAGCGCCTGAAGTTTTAAATTCTCAGACTTGTCTACACTGAGCCTCGAACAATTTATCAGTTGCTGTTCAGGTTTTCCTCCCATCGCCCTAGGTAGCACTTGTTCTTTTTTTTTTTTTTTTTTTTTTTAGAGAGAGAGAGAGCGTGTGGGACACTGAGAGAGAGGAATCGATTTTATTTAGTTTCTCATGTGGCTTTAGTTGCTCTCACAGTTCCTTGTGTGGTGCTGGGGTTCAAACCCGTGTCATTGTGCATGCCAGGCTAGCGCTGCACCTGCTGAATCACAGCTTCAACCCCTTGAGGAGGTTTCTACTGTAGGGAATCGGGATTCTCTTAGTTCTTCTGTCTCTCCAGTTTGGAGAGCTGCAGTGTTCCCTGTGACCTCAGTTTAGCATAACTAAGAGAAATTATCGATATTTTATTTGGGGCTTTCTGTGTGTTGTCGGGATAGAGTGGTGGTGCAAGACTCCTATGTGCAAGACTCGATCTGTAGGTCTGTCTCCACTTCTGACTCTCAGGATGCACCCTAGTGGTCTTCTGGGCAGTAAGTTGGGGCTTTGTTCTGTCAGGGATGCACACCTGCTAAGTGTCTCTGGGGAGAAGGCAAGGTTCTGTGTTTTTTCTGGCATGTCCTAATGAAGGGCAGGAAAATCCAGCAGGGTCACACTCTCAGGGACTTTGTGGCGGCAGATGGGAAGGTGAAGTGGCACTGAATCTTACTGGGCTGTCTTGTAATTTGGGAGAATACACTGGGTTGCCTCCCAGGATGTGAGCCCAGTCAAGGAGTGGGAGGAGTGATCTGGCTTCAGTGCTGATATGCATGGGGAGGGATTGGGGTAGGGGAGGGAAGTGCTTTCTCCAGGGTTCATTATGAGCTCCATTTCACAGCTCCAAGTCTTCTTTTTCTTGAGCTCAGGCTAGACACATCCAGATTTTTTTTTTTTGTTTATTTTCTGTCTATGCTCATAGGCAATTCCACATTTTGGGCTGCTCCGGCCCCCAGGCCAGAATTAGGCAAATAAAC
The DNA here is from genome assembly GCA_004027875.1 of Aplodontia rufa. Classification (NCBI taxonomy): domain Eukaryota; kingdom Metazoa; phylum Chordata; class Mammalia; order Rodentia; family Aplodontiidae; genus Aplodontia; species Aplodontia rufa. Next base: position 15,614 of record PVKS010005242.1, read on the forward strand.
AAGCAAATAAACAACAGTGACAAAATTCCTATATAGTTAAATAAACAGGAAATAGGGAACTCAGGATCAGGTTGTCCCTCAAGGTCTGATAGTTTGATGATCTTCTGATAGGTGTTTTAGCCCAGCATTTTTTTTTTTTTTGCAATAATTAGTAGAAGAGATAAAGTTTAACTAGTTACTCCATCTTTTCTAGAAAAGGTGTATACAGGATAGAGACTCAATTCACAGGGTTGGAGTGGTGACTCAGTGGTAGAGCACTTTCCTGGCATGCATGAGGAAACCAGTTTGATCTAGTACAAAACTGAGTCAGAAAATCAAAAACCAGATGAAAAAATAAATAAGACTGATTCTCTCACTCTCTTAAAAAAAAGTTTGATATGTGTTCTTCTAGTTTTAAAGAAAGAAAATGATTCAATTCCCCTTCCACTCCAACAAATAGTTACCTTCTGTAGAAGCCTTGCATATCTCCAGGACTAGCTTAGTAGCTCAGTACCTCTTCTCATGGGCTCTTCCTCCTGCTCCTCCTCTTCCATGTGTGTGTCAGTCAATGAGGTATTTTTCTGAGTAAAAGGAATTTCATAAAATATTTTTAAACATGTGATCTTTGTGTGCTCTCATAATATATGTTTTTAAAGGACTGGGTAATATGTGACAAACTGCAATTGAAATTTTGCATCATGTGTTTTGGAGTCTTGGCTAAAGGTAGTTCTGATTGCATGGGCTTTTAATTTCTTGCTTCTAGAAGATCACCTCCAACATTTACCCTCATTTGGGGCATTCTCAGCTAGTCAAAATATCAAAATTACATAATTTGTAATTATGTAATTACAGTTCTTATTATCAGCCAAGATCCTTGACTTTCTTTTTTTTCCTTTTGAGAATGTGAAGATAAGTGTCAACCTATTCAATTATGTGTGGTTATTTGTATGCGTTTTTATTGCCTCTCTCCTCACTGCAAGTAACTGTAGAGTTCAGGTGGGCCAAAGATAGGCACTAAAGTAGAAACAAAGAGAAAATGTGCCAGAATTATTAACATCTAACAGAAAGTGTTTTCATTGATCCTTGGCTTATTTACAGCACAGCAGGAGGTTTCTCAGGACTTAACTCTTTAGCATTTCTTTTCACATGAATCAAATGATTAACTCGGTTTTGAATATAAGGAATAATCTCAGTTCCTATGAAGTTTGACTTCTTTATATTAGGAAACTCTTAGCTGACATTCTTTACTGGCTTTTTCCTAATTCCTCACAGAATTGCTTAGCAAATTGATATTTAATATTGCCTGGTATGTTTATACTTATAATATAACCAGCTCTTATTAAATGCCCAAATGTCAGTATTTAATATTCAGAGTTCTCAGTGGTGAATGCCAGATTACATTTTAATTTTTTGAAGTAATGCAAATGGACTTCAGTCTTCTGAAAATTACCTTTGTGGAAAAAAATTAAAATATTGTTTTTTTTTACAAGTATATAGAGATACAGTTGAGGGGGAAACATTATCAAAACATTAGTAATCAATGGATATAAACTTTGTTATCCAGGGGAAATGCCAAAACATGGATAACCACCTTGGGTTTCACCTGTTGCAGCTTCCCCCAGAAGAACTCATGCATTAAATGGGTAGCTCGTGGAGGAATGACATCGGCTTCTACATATGGTGAAAACACCTATGTTTTCCTAGTCCCCCCCCCACAAGTTAAAATGTTATGAATGTATTACCTTACATAACACTAAATCAAGCAGGTATTCTATTAAAATCACTACATCAAAAATAATATTTCAGGATACTTTATGTTCTTTTCATAAGAAAATGGAGCCTTAGAATAGCTTTTGTAAATTTAAGAGGACATTATTCTTGCACATCCTAGTGCATGTGAGGGCCTTCTGTAACTCTTGAGTAATAAGATCTATTTTAACAGTTAATTAATCTTTGGAAGCCTAGCAAGCAGCTAGACATTTTTGAAACATTGGTGGCAGTTCAAGGAGTTCTTAGGAAAATTGGGTCTGAAATCTGTTCGTCTGGGACTTTTGAGACAAAATTAGCAGGAGCCAGTGTTATCCTTCTTGCTCAGTGCCTTTCCCTGTTGCAAGCAGGCCTCATCATTACACAGAGAGTGACAGAAAGCAAGTTGGGCTCCTCCCTGATATCATTCTTTCTCTTGTAGTTAAGTTTCAGCTTGTTAAATACTCTACTAATTATCCTTCGGAACTTGGAACTATTTAAAATACTGCCTGAATACACATACAGGCTGCAGTGTTCCTATACAGTTTGGCCATTTGAAGGTTGCTCTGACTATAGCATCAGATCTGTTTTCCAATTTAGCTCTTTTGTTTACTATTTTAGGAATGCCTTCTTCAAAATTCAATAAATTTCCATAAAGCGAACAATCCCTTATAATCTCAGTTCCACCCAGCATTGTGTCTGCTGAATTTAAATAGTTGTAAAATTGCTGAATATTTTCTTTTTTTGAAGTGGGAGGGAGGGAGAGAGAGAGAGAGAGAAGGAGAGAATCAACTTCATTTAGTTTTTCATCTTGCCTTAGTTGTGTATGTGGTTCTGGGGTTTGAGCATGAGTCCTCTCCTATGCCAGGAAAGCACTTTAACCATTGAGATACCGATCCAGACTATTGAATATTTTCTGAGTACTGATGTGAATATTGATGAAGGTGGTGGAATCTCCCTGATCATTCCCTTTGACTTCTCCAATGTCAAAGGAAATGAAAAAGCAGCCCCCATCTTCCACCATTAGAGTGATTCCTTGTGTTGAATAAGGATCCTTCATTTTAAACTATTTTTTCTAAAATTAAAATTTGTAAAAGCATAATTGAAAAACCTGTGTAGTTTAGCACAATGAAACCTTGAAATGTTGTAGATCCTTTAAAAAATCACCGCACTCCAAAAATGAAATGACAGGCTTTTACCAGGCCTATTTTCATGACATAAATATACTGACTTCTGGTGAGACAGTTACCTTTTATGGCAAATTACTTTCTTAGGTACTTAAATGGCACTTTATCACAGATGCTTCATAGACTTTGCATGGAAGAATGCATGCATGTGACTTTTGTTTGTTCCCCTTACAAGACATTTGGTTGGCTTCCATCCCTCAGATGTTGCCAAGACACATTTTGATGCTTTCCTTTTGAATGACTCAGTTGTTAAAGTTCATTTTGCGTGCAAATATTATTTGTGGGTTTAGCCCAGAAAAAATGTCTCTCTTCCATTATGGCATTGTTTAAACCGATAGATCAATACAATATCTTATCCACTACAATAATGCTCCTTATTTAGACATGATGCACATTTCTGAAAAATAGTGTTGTTTCTCACAGATTTTTAAGAATTTATGTGAGTAGCCAAAAATATTATAGGGAATTGTGTGATGTATTACTTCTGATTTTAAAATATTCCCTGCCTCTCCCTCCCCCCACATACAAAATCAGTGTTTCCCATCTACTTTTAAATAGTTGATTATCAAAACAAATACCTGGCAGTAAAATTTATCTCTCTATTCTCAATATATGCACTTTAAAGGTGAGTAAAATTGTAACAAATAAGAAAGCTGCTGGGACATTCTTATTGTCCAAGTAGCAGCAATAGGAGACTGTGGTGTTGGATAGTCTGTACTGTATGTATTCAGAAGTAGGTAGCTTTTTAGACATCCGGAAAGAAAAAATGCCATCTTTACATCAGCAATAAGATACAATGCTACAGAAATCCATTATTCAACATGTACCATTCTCAGCACTGTAGGACTTAAAAGCTAAGTGGATGGAAATACTAACAATCTTGTACTTTGAACTGGATGCTTACAGTTGGGAAAAGTAAGATTGATTTGTATGTTTTATTAGGGGCAGTGTAAGGAAGTACATTGGTTTCCTATTAAACATTTGAGAAATTTCTTTAGTCTTCCAGGATTTCAGAGGAAAGAAACCTCATTTTCAATTTGGCTTCATAATTTAAAATCATGCAAAATTTGAGACTTGAAAGTGGGATGTCCCTGATTTTTCTTTCCTACGTCTCTCTGGCTGTGTCTTGTTGTTAGTCTACTTCATGAGCAGCTTCTTTTTCATGGGGCCATTAGATACTGGAGTTCTTTAAGACATTCGATTTTTCTTCTCATTACTATCTCCCTAAGTAATCTCTTTCAAGTCAATAACTTCAGTTTTCATCGATGCATGTATGACATCTAAGTGGAATCTGCAAATTAAGCCAGTCCTCAAACCCTGTACCTAACTGCCTCTACTCGAATGTCATGCAAGCACCTCTTCAGTGGAAAATCTCCAAGACAACACATGGTCCGTCCTCTGATGCCTGTCCTTACCAGTCTTTTCTGGTTTAGCAAATGATACCAACATCCAACCAGCTGCTCAAGCCAAAATCCTAAGAGTCATGCCCAGCATCCAATTTATCAGCATATTTTCTCCATTTTACTCCTAAAGAAAACCTAAAATCTTTAGATTCACTACCATAACCTGAGTCCAGCACAGGAGCCTCTCAGGTGGTTTCCCTGAATAAACTGTGATATCCACCATAAGCAATCCTTTATTTATTCTTCACACTGAACTCAAAGTGTGTTTTTCAAAATTGCTCTAAAGTGAAAGAGTCAGCCTGAAAGTCTACATGGTATATGATTTTAACTATATGACAGTATGAAAAAGGACTTTGGGGACAATAAAAGGACCATTGTTGCCAAGGGGTAGGGTAAAGGGATGGATGAATAGGTGCAGAGGATGGAGGTGGGTGGGCCCAAAAGTGATAAATACGTTAAAGTCGTATGATAGTTGATATTATTGATACTAAATATCTTTCTAAAAATAGAATAGCTTTTGCAATGTTCATTCCCCCCATAACTGATAGCATCTTTAGTCCAGCATTTTCCATGATGTCCTGGCCGATTAAAAAGTCCTTCACTTAAAAGTAACCATACATTTAATTCAGGGACCCTCACGTATGAAAACTTTGAGAATCAATCTTCCCGTACTGAATTATTCATTTTTCCTACAGACTACTCTGAGCCACAACACTTTTTTTGGCTATGTGTTTACATGGTTTTAACTCTTAAAAAGCCCTTTAAATGTAGAAATACAGAACTTTTATTTTATTTTTATTTGCATGTTAAGGAAGTGAGGTTTCTGGGTTTCCTATGTACTCAATGTTTGTGTGTCCCGGTCCAGCCGGGTTCTGACCTGAGGGACAGGCTGGGGATGAGAAAAACCACAGGCCGGAGACCGGAAACGGTCTTTGTCCAAACTTTACTTCTCCTTTTTATATATCCGTACTTTACATCTCTCTTTCAAGGCAACGTTCATTTGTGCTGCTACGACAAAATGCCTAACATTAAGCAATCTCAAACAAGTCAAGGCAACGCTACAAGACTCTATTTCAGAACAAACATAGACGGCAATTTCTCACAGTTCTGAAGGCTGGGAAGTTCAGGAGCAAAGCATAGGCAGGTTCTGCTGCTGACAAGAGCTCATCTTCCAAAGGAGCAGGGACACCATGTCCAGCAGCAAAGTGCAAGAGCTCTTTCCCAAAGGAACAGGGACATCACAGCCAGCAGAAAGTGCAAGAGCTGGCTGGAGCCTCCTTTTTAAAGCCCTTCACCCCGCCTCCTGGAGGCCTCTCTACATTAGCTCGTTCATTGCCACACCTGGATTTCGGAGGCACACGTTTGATCAGTAGGCCTCTACATGCACCCCTTGAAAGATCTAGAATAATTGGCAGGTGATACCAAGGCGAAACGTCTGAAGCCCGCTTCGACACCCTGTTTTTCAAGCTTAACAATGTACAATCCAGCAGCCCCTCCCTAAGGAGCTATGCAAACAGCAACAAGACCCAGGGCAGCTGATAAACCACAGGTCAGACCCCAACATTTGTGGACAGGAGGAAGGAAGTTGCTAGGAGGTGGAAATTAAGGACTAAACACTCCCATGATTTTGATGAGAACTTTTAAGTCACACCGAGAGGTGGTAAAGGGTGAAGAAAGAGAACTGTTGAGGGAACCTGAGGACTAGCCAGGAAGACAACAGTGGCCATGGGAGGTGAATTGGTAACTTACACAGGGAAAGTCAGCAGGAAGAGCAAGACAAGCCTTCCTCAAAAACCTTCATTGTGGACACAATTTTTGTGCCACTTGCTGAATTTCGAAAAGCACAGTGCAGTAGATTGACGGAGGATGTGGTTAAATCAAGATTTCATGATCAAAGCGCTAACTTTCAGTAAAATGTCCTCAGTTCAACAACCAATGAAGAGAGTTGACTCCAGCTCTCACTCTTGGACACCCTTGAATCTCGTCTTCCTGGGAGATCTTCAGGAAACTGGCCACCACCACCAGCAATAGTATTCATGCAGGCCTTGCTTGTGCTTCCTTCTCAACAACCCTGTGAGGCGGGTGGAATCTTTCACCTTAGCTTATGCATGAGGAAGTCCAGGATTATGGCAGCGAAGCAGCATTCTCAGCACTCCCGGTGTTCCCACCTAGGCCACTTATGCCAGCCACCTAGCTAGAATCAGCCAATATGCCCGAACTAGTTAGGAGAACATGCTGGAAGCAGTCCGGATCCTCAAGCACATCAGGATTGCTTTCTGAGGGTCTTAGAGTTCATGGGTTGAAATGAGCCCCCAGTGACTTGCTGCCTGCTCCCACTTGCTCAAGACCCAATGTTCCACCAAAACCATCCTGCCATGTGGGAGTCTCACAGGGGTACTGCTGGGTTCTGGTGGGGGATTGAGTTAGTGATAAGACAGGGTGAAATGTGTGAAATAATAAAACACATCAAATTGGGAGAGAACAGATCAAAAGGAGCCTGCAAGAGAGAAATAGAGTAGCTTCCATTTAGGGAGCATGCCACCAGCTAAAAATGTTTTTAAAATACTTAGAGAGTCCTAGACAACATACATACTTTCCACCTGGGCTCATGTTATGATGGCAGAGGAGGAAGACAGGGATAACAAGAACATTGGTTTATTAGAAAACATAGAACTAGGAGGCTGTTCAACAGGGGTTGTCAAAACGAAAATTCTGTCTCTATAGGGTTTCTGAACTAGAGGGATTCTTGAGATTGGATTCTCTTTCCTCAACAACAACAAAAAAATCTTTTCTTTGCTGCCTTTAGGCTGAGGCTCTTACTGGCCCTCAGTGTGCTTTCTCCCAGATAGCGCAGAGACCACCCGCTTCCTGAGGCAGTGGAAGATGGGACAGATGTTTACACAGGATGTGGGTCCTGTGTCTGGAGACTTGTGCCCCTCCTTTCGCTGCCCTCCTGAGACTGAGGGGGTCTCTGCAGTGCCACTCATCTGCCAAGAGAAGGAGTGAGAGAGACACTGTAATGTAGGCAGCTCTGCAGTCAGTGCCTACTCATTGAGGAAAACCCAAAAAATCCATTTTTTTTTAACCAACAAATGCGCCACTGACGCAGTTTCAGTACTCATCTACGGGGAGGCGCAGACACGCACATCAACACAAACTCTCATAGTGTTTTCGATTTTGTTTTGTATGATCTGTGAGCTTTGTCTTTGTTCCTGCCCTAAGGTCTCCCTCACTGCTCCTGGCATTTTTCCCTCAGTTCCTCCCAGCTCCTTTTCTTGCTGTTGTCCTTGTCCCAGTGTTCATCTCCTCAGACACCAGGGTCCATGGCTGCTTCACAGCAGGTTCAATGTATCCCTGCTGTCCACCCTGGCACTGTACAGGGCCTAGCCTTTGCTGTGCAGTGAGTCCCATCTGTGCTCACCTCTGCACAATCATGTACCTCATGCCTTGGTGGCATTTCTAGAAACTGGGTGACACCCTCACTTTCTGGTGCCTGACACTTCGGTAAAGCCTGCAAGCTTCATGTTCTTGATGACTGATTTGACATATAAGGGCAGAGATGCTCCTGGAAGGCTGTGCATCCTCCTCCTGAAGAGAATCCGAGATCACAGTGTCATCAAGATTGGCCTCTTTCCGTTCTTCTAGCAATGACTTTATCTTTTGCATGATGGCATCTATTTTAGAGCCTGACTCTTGTCCTGTCCTGTGGGCACTGGTCCATCCTCTGGTGGTCTGCTTTAGATCCAGTGTAGGTAGTGGTTCTTCACTGTCAATACCCCGATAGACCTGGGTGACTGGCAGTTTGGAGACATGGTCTAGGTTGTACTTAAATTGTTTTTGTGACCAAGTTGCCATCTTTGGACTTTCAGTCTCCCATGGCTCTTGGACAGGAGGGAGGACTTGGCAGGGAGAATCCTTGGAAGTGGAGTCTTTCTGGGAGTTTGTGTCTTCCCAGGTGAGACTCCTCAAAGGGGAAACAGCCTCCAGGGAGGCTCAGGTGGGATTTGTATTTGGAAAGGCAGTGCACAAGGACACAGCCATCTTTGCTGGACGGAGAGTCTTCATCCAGGGAATCAAAGGGCTCAAACCAAGGTCTCCCTCCACTCAGGACACTTCAAAAGGAAAGCATGAACAAATGATATTGGAAAGAGAGTCATGCATTTTGCCTATTCTACCCTTTCCTTTTTTTCATTCATAGCTGCACCTCTCTGTCAGAGGCATGTTCTATATTACTACTCTCCAGGCATGGCAGAAGAGGAATCTTTTCTCTTCCTCCACTTATTTTATTGTAAAACAACCCTCTGTACTGAGCATGTCCACCTGATGCCCCTCATGCTTTGCCTTATTTCCGTTCAAACAGCTGCATGTCATGGAAGTTCTTGGAACAAGTTTCCATAAACGGGAAAATATGAAGATGAAATTAATGCACCCATGATACCACTATCAAGATGATATGTGAACCATCTGTAAAAGAATTAGATGGATATCGTCATAATATTTCTGTTTTCAATGACACCATGTATGCATGTTTGTTTTACATATATGTGTATATCCATATACATGTGGATTCACTTCAATAGAGAGATTATCAGTTTTGTGGCCTGGCAGCAAGCAGCACATAGAGGACTCTTCTCTAATTCTCTACCTCTCCCTTATTAATGGCACTTCAGTTATCATCTGCTAATCACCAAGAGGTTCTGAGTTAAGGGACTTTACATTGTGAAGACATTTTCCAGTTGTCTTAGTGAGAGTAAAGTCCCCTAGCCTATGAATCTCTGGCTGTGTCTGTCTGTCTCATTTACCTGTTTGTTGTATCATTGCACCAAAAGTGACAAATATGTTAAAGTCTTTGATAGTTGATGATGTTGATACCCAATTTCTTTCTAACAGTAGCATAACTTTTTAAATATTCATCTCCCAATAGCTGATGGCATCTTTAAGCCAGCATTTTCCAAAATTACTAGGCACATAAGAGGGGAAGACCACACATGCAGGTACACACCCACATACATACAAGACACACAAACATATAATAAATATTGTATACTGTGTCACATCGATCTGTGATAGGGGCCCACAAAGGGGAGATGCTGTCAAATTTTTTGCCATAATCTAGGGATACTGGACATCCATCAGACCCTCCATCACGGTGGCTCAAATGTCCAACTGTTAGAAGTCTGTGTTCAGAGACTGTTGGCTACCATGGCATCAGAGGAACCAATGAATAGCCAGAGTGCGGTAGGAGAGTATAGGGATAGAAAACCAAAACGTGTGCCTTTATGTTCCATCCATTTTTCATGAGTGTAACCAAGATACACAGGACAGGACAAGAACAACTAGAGTGTGAAAGTTTATTTGAGACTCACATGTTCAGAGATTTCAGTACAAGGACAGGCACCTATTTTTTGTTTGAATCTTTTGTTTTTAGATCCAGATTGTGAGAACATATCTTGGGGGAATGTCCAAGAGAAGAAGGAACCCTGGGCTGCTGAAGGTGGGTTAGGAATCTGACAGAGAGGAAGGGCTGGCAGGAAGAACAACACTTCCAGGACATACCTCCAGGGACCTACTATTGCCAGCCATGTCCCATTCCCCTACACTTACCACCCCCTCAGTCCATTCAAGCTCAGATGTAGTTTTGAGGTTATAGCTCTCCTAATCTACTCATTTCTGCTCTGAATATACTAGCATTAACAGAAGCTTCCAGGTGAAACCTCATATTCAAACCATAATCTTACCCTAGGTCTCTAATACATCACGTTCATCTCACAATAGAAAAAATAATTTAATTCATTTACAAGTCCCCTGGATTTAACATATCCTACATTACCCCAAAGTCCTGTTTGAGTTCAAAGTCTCAGAGACTCAGGGTGCACTGTTGACCATGAGTAGCAGTAAAATCAAAGCCAAATATGATATATGCAACATGGAGTTCCACAGAATAAACTTTTCCCTTTCTAAAAGGGAGCTATAGGGGCACAGAAAGAAAGCTTTTGGCAAAATGAACACCAAAACCCAGAAGTGAAAACTGCTCCTCTATTTCCAAGTAAACCATCAAGGATACATGGTTGTAAGTTGTTGTTTCCCTAGGGCATTGACTGCCCTGCCCCCTTGAGCAGGATCCATAGCACATAGGCCTTATGGAACTGGCTCTCTCCACAGCCCCCAGGGTTTCTCAGCAGACTGCATGTTTCTAGAATGTGCTACTTCCTTGTGTATCCTTCCTGGCTTCAACCTCAGCTTTTTAACTTCATACATGGGCTAATTGGGCACAATCCAGGGGCCTCTAGTCCTGCTCTACTGTGTTTGGCCTCTCAGTCCTTCCTTTCAAATCTTGGTGGAATATTCATTGGCCCTTAACTTGAGCATTCTGCTTTGCCATAGCACCAGCACCATCCTGATGACACAAATGTCTGGTGCCAATTCGTGCACTACGTTGGGACCTTAGTATAGTGGCTATAGGAGCCTGAGCGTGTACATTGTCAACCATGGCAAAAAGATTTCCTTGTTCACCTTGTAGATACAGATTTCTCAAATATTCTCTTATCAAAGAAATTATCTTTTCTCTACTATGGATGCTGTAGTTGATATGGGCCGCATCATTCCCATTGTCTCTGTGCACAGTACTGAGCATCTCTTCAAGGGCTGTGATCTCTTCAAGAACACGCATCCTTGGCGCCAGACTTACATGCATTTTTCAGGCCATAGGCCAGTGTTAGAACCCCTTCATACACCTGATTCTCACAGTAAATCAGGCAAAGAGATTGGTAAATGCCATGATGCATTACTTGTGTCTTATCATGTGTATGTCTAAGATGCTTTCGGTCCTTACAGAATTGAGAGACTGGTGAGATGGACTGCAACCATCTGTTAGTGGACAGGGTGATATATTCAAAAACAGAACTTCATTCTCATGGATGGTCAAAGAAAGACCCATCCTGTAGCCATGGTTGGAGATTTTTTGGGTGTATCTAGGAGCCCTCCAAGGGCGGATGATTTGTTATAATTTTAATAGCTATTTTAATAAGTGAAATATCTTGGGTTGTTTTGGAAGTAGATCTGTGCTTTCGCTCCAGGCTCACCAAGACTGTCCCCTTGCCTGGGTCAATACTGTGGGCTGTTGCTCCCATGACCACTTTCTGCCCACTTTCCCTGCTGAGGGCATCATGAAATGATATGAAGATTGAGTAAGTCACAGCTGAACATAAGTCACATTGCCTTCCCTGCTGCAGTGTGCTCAGTGCCTTCCTTCACAGTGTGATGGGTTCATCACAGTCAAGTTAATTAACACATCCAACACTTTGCATCCTTATGTTTGCATGGTGAGATCACTGAAGATATACTGTCTTAGAATGTTTAAGGTGTCGAGTATCAGCATTTTCAACATGCTTTACATTAGCCCTCCAGATATTTGGGTCTAAGTGGGTATTTTGAAAACTTTTTGGAGATAAACCAGATAGTGTCTCATTTTTGGTTAGTACTGGACTGGGAGTGTCCTCATAATGCTCATAGCCCTTTATCAGGAAGAAATCATTTGTAGCAGATATTATAAGTGTCATCAACCTGGTATTCACGGGAGTTGAACAACTGGGATTGATTTTTATTTCTGGGTATAGGAGCTTTTCCTTAGTCACTCAAATGCTAAGTATCACAGGGTATTGTTTAAAAAATATTCTCAAGGTTGTATCCTACTAATCCTTTTAATGTCTTTTTAACAATTGCTTATTTACCGTTTGTTTCTTATCATCTATTCAGTCTACAAAGCCACTGTTTCCTCAAGGCCTTGTAGGTATGAACCTCATTACTATTTTGGTTGAGTTCTGCAAGGTCTGTGGTCAGGCTTTTGCAGGATGGAGCCAGTTGCTTCATTGTCATTAAGTGAGAATTAGATGGCTATCATTTAACAGTTTCCAGTCATGGAAGCATATAGCCTTTCTTTTTCCTATTGTCAGGCTATCCATAATTCTGATCAAGTCTCTTAGTGCCACATGCTACCCAAAACACAGGCAACCTTTGAAGCTCTTCCAGTTACCTCTTAGAATTTTATATTTTGTGTTTTCAAAACTGTTGAAAAAAAGTGGCTCAACTAGAGACCCATCAGTTTGTGTGCCTATCAAGTTGCTCTGTAGTCTGCCTCTTGTAACTGAGTAGTCCGTCTTCCTCTATGACATAGAGATCTTGATGTCTTCCTTGCAGAGTTTAGGCAAAGATTAGAGGTTATATATGTGGGATGGTCTGTCAGGGATTTATTGTCATTACAAAATTGAGAAATAAAGTTTTGAACTTAGGTTTTTCAATCTTTCTGCTCACAGTAGGTTTCTCAATCAATATGTGGCCCAATCACTTGACCTTCTCCCGATGGCCTTTTCTTCTTTTTTCTCACTCCTGCCATGACTGTTAATCCTGGGGATTGATCACTTTTGGTGTAAATTGCAACTGCTTATGTTGCTATATGTCACTTCTGAATACTGATAAGGAATACATTTTAGTGAAATTGCATACATTGAAAACACAGAATTTCACAGAGATGAGAGTCAGAGTTTTGCGGACTAAGCACTGTGTTTGGAATTTTCAGCAAAATGGAAATGAGACCTGGTGTTTGCCCTCAAATCTCTCATTCTCTAGGTGAAAAAGATTTATAGTTAACTGGAAAATATAGGTTACATTGTGTGGGTAGAAGGATGGGGCTAGGGACCTGAGTACTACTGAAGGAAGGGCATGGTCACCTTGAACAGGGAGTATCAGTATGGTCCTCATAGTAACCCTGCAGCAGAGACTTGAAGGATGACTTTCCCAGGCAGTCTGGAAAGGAAGAAAGAAATCTCAGTGTTTTTTAGTGTGATGGCACTGTTGAGAAGCAAGAGTGACATCTTGGGGAATTAGATGAATGTTGAGGAAGAGCAGACGCAGGAGAAGGAAGGGCAAGGCATTATAGAGGTGAATAGATTGATCGATATGCCACACTTTGGGAAGGATACATGTAGAAAGGAAGAACGTTAGTGACAGGCCTGGCAATGAGACTCCTGGTTGGTAAAGTCATAGAGAAAGCAGAAACCACTTTGAAAGCACGACAGAGATTCCTTAGGGAAAGAGGACAGGAACCACAATATGACCCAGGTATACCCATTCTTTGGATACATCCTATAGGGCTGTAATCAGCATAATAGGCACATTAGTGTTGATAGCTAGTAGCCATTGGAGAAAATCAACATTGTGTTATTCAACTGATAAGTGGAGAAAGAAAATGTGGTGTATATACAAAGTGAAGTCTTTCTTTTTTTTTTCTTTTTTTATTAAATGGATATAGAGATACAATTGAGGGGGAAACATTATCAAACATTCAAGAACTAATGTATTTATACTTAGTTATCCAACACTAATGCCATATCATGGGTGCCCAGCTTGGGTTCCCCCTGTTGCTGTTTCCCCCAGAAGAACCCCTGAGTTAAATGGATATCTCGTGGAGGACAGAGATATCCTTCTGAGATGATTACACCATATTCCCACTCTCCTATCTCCTAGGAGTTCTTCCTACAGCCTCCCCCACCATCCCCCTCCCTACACCTCCAACTATCCTAGGGAGTCATCTCCCTGTTGCATTGAGAATCATACAGTTTGAAGTTATTATTAGCTTAGCCATCTAACATACTGCTTCCTGATGTATTCTAGCTTCCACAGATGAGAGAAAACATTTGTCCCTTGAGTCTCTGAGATTGGGATACTTCACTTAGCATAATTCTTTCCATCTCCATCCATTTGGCTGCAAAAGCCATAATATCATCTTCTCTAATGGCCCAGTAGTCTTCCATTGTATATAAGTACCAAAGTTTTTGTATCTACTCATCGAGTAAGGGGCATCTGGGTTGGTTCCATAATCTAGCTACAGTAATTTGAGCTGCTATAAACACTGATGAAGCCATATCACTATAATATGCTGATTCTAACTCTTTTGGGAAAATACCCAGGAGTGGGATAGCTGGGTCATAAGGTGTTTCCATCCTTAATTTTTTGAGGATTCTCCACACTGCTTTCCATAGTGAAAGCGAAGTATTTCTGAACCATAAATAAAACTGAAATGATGGTATCTGCCAGTAAATGAATGGATGATGAGTTTCATTATATTTGTGACCAGTCAGATAAATATGTCAATACGAGTACTAATGCTATGTGCAACTGAAAGAACCAATGAAGAAACAATGAGAAAATGATGATAGCATAACGATAAGTCATGTCTTAAGTATTTGTAAGAACTCATTGAATTTACATGAAAAATGTACCATTATTTAAATGATGCACCAGGGTAATAATGATGTGTCACCATTATTAATTCTTTAATTATCATGAATGTACCACATTGCTGCAGATTATTGCGTGTGGCTGTAAATGTGAGAACAATAGGTATTTGTGAATAATCTGCCTCCATTCAGTTTGTTGTAACTCTAAACTGCTCTTAAAGATATCAAATGTATTTCTAAAATTCACTCTGATTTTGCTTCTCTTCTTCAACTCCTGAAAGTGCTTTATTATCCCCCCAGTTTGGCTGAAGTAATGGCTGATCTTAGTCCCTAGCGTATCCCCTCCCCATCAGCCCTGCAGCCCAATCTCTCTTCTTCCATTCATTCTGCTTTCCAGCCATGCTGGTCTCTGAGGTTAAATGGGAGAGGTGCAATTCCTCTACTGGTTTTGCGCCACCTCTCTACTTTGCCTAATCATTACCTACTTCTTCAGATCTGCTCACTGTCATTTCCTAAGGGAGAACTTCTCTGAGCCTGGTCGCCTTCTGTGAAGTTAGCTATATTTACATATAAAACCTACATTACTTCCCTAGAGCCCTTACTACTTTTATAGGAAAACCTTCGTGGAAGTTAAATATTCATGATTGTGTATAAATATCTGTCTTTCCCTACTAGACTAAGCACCATGAAATGATATAGTATTTTTTTTTTTTCTTCACTGAGCCTTGCGCAGTAGGATTACAACACCAGGGGCATTTAGTAAATATTTGTTAAATGAAAAAAGAGTGCCGAATGAACTGCTGAAATCAAGTTTGTTTGCTGTTCTCTCTAGCCATTAGATGCTTAGAGTCACTGCAATGTATATTAATCCCTCCAAGGAGGATTTTCTGAACATGCATTTTTAAAAGTCCCATGACAGCAGACTTGTTTTAACCAAAGTATCTACATTTCATGTGGTTATTCAAATCTGTGCGTACTTAAGATTCTTGATAGAGGCTTTGTTAAGTAAGGCCTGAGAGCTTAGGTTAAGCCATTTGGGCCCTCATCAGTGGTGACTGACTAATGTGGGAGAACCATTCCACATCCAGCTTCTTCTTTCAAACCCTGGAAAATCCTCTCTTGATGAGTGGCCAGTTGGGAATGGAATGTTTTGGTCACTCTTCACTAAATTCCTTATTTGACCCTGAGCAGCCTTGGACTCTTTGAAAGGTGTGCTATGGTAGCCTCACTGACATCAAATCGCCATGAGGCCACCAGTTTGAGGAGGGCTGTTGTCCTTTGTTTACATGTGGTATCTACTTCACATTTTCTATGACCTTATTAATGAAAAATTAAGATGAAGAAACAATTCCCTTACTTTCCAGGTAAGACAAACCATTTATTTAAATTACTATCAGCCTTTGGTAACTACCGTGGAGATCCTAACTATTCACCTCAATAGTAATAATGTGAATTCATAGTAAATTTTCAAGCAGGCAGGTATGGGTTTTGAGGTTCTCTGACATCTACTTTTTTCTTATTAAAATTTATACATATATATGCATATATTCTAAATGATTATCTCTTCTCATTACAGTCCGTCCTTTCCCATGGTACTGTGGCAGACTGTGCTGTGGTTGGCAAGGAAGACCCTCTGAAAGGTCATGTCCCCTTAGCACTCTGCGTGTTAAAGAAAGGTGAGATAGCTTTGTCTTTCCTGGTTGTTTGGATCTGAATGAAGAACTGAAGTTAATTCAGTACTTGCCATCTCAACCTCCTCCCTAGACATAAATGCAACAGAGGAGCAAATTTTGGAAGAAATTGTGCAACATGTTAGACAGAGCATCGGCCCCGTGGCTGCTTTTCGAAATGCAGTGTTTGTCAAACAGTTACCGAAAACCAGATCTGGAAAAATTCCGCGATCCACTCTATCTGCCCTCGTCAATGGCAAGCCATATAAGGTAGATGATCAAAGATGTGTAAGGCTGAGTTCTGAAATGTTTTTCACCACTTCTTTGGCATTAGTAAAACTCTTTAAGAAATAGTTCTAAAGCATGAGTTGTATCCATAGAAAGCATAGTAGGATGATTTTTCTTCTTAATTTTAAAAGGGAAACTGCATAGTCACTCTGTAGGAATGACGGCTTGGGTAAGAAAGAGATGAGTTAAAATCATATGCTTTGATTATAGGAATCAATGTGTGAAAATATTTTTCTATGAGTAATTATTTCAGTTAAATTCAAACATAATTGTAGAAACTCAATCATATTGAATTAAAAGTACATTTTCCTTCATTAGAGTCATTAATGGCTATTAGTGAATATGAAAGCAAAATATTTGAGGCTGGCAAGAAGTGCTTAAAACATTCTGACTGATGTATGTCCTAATTCATGCTTCTAATCTGAGTGAAACCTATTTTAGGAAACTTTAGACTGGTTTAAAACACATGAATTCTTTAAATTTGAATACATACTATTTGTGCATAGCTACACATATCTTTTATCAATAAGATCTAATAAAAGCCAATGCAACAGTAAGGAGCAATCTTATGAATAAATATAAAAAATGGAAAAGAAAAGAAACTGGAAATGCATAGAAAGTCTCTTAAGAGCAACTCTAAAGAAAGTACCACCTGGAACCAAAAGTTTTACTAATTGAACCATTTATTTTATTATTCTAAAAGACTATAGATACACTTTTAAATATCAAGTTCAAAGTTTCTCTTTTGTACATTTTAATGAGCTTTTATAAAATAATGGGAGATACATCACTGTATATAATTATTTTCATTATAAAGAGCGTTGAAGGGGTTCAAGGAAGAGTGTTTATATGGAATTAAATTT
The DNA here is from genome assembly GCA_004027875.1 of Aplodontia rufa. Classification (NCBI taxonomy): domain Eukaryota; kingdom Metazoa; phylum Chordata; class Mammalia; order Rodentia; family Aplodontiidae; genus Aplodontia; species Aplodontia rufa. Next base: position 32,985 of record PVKS010005242.1, read on the forward strand.
CTTTCCAGGTGACTCCTACAATCGAAGACCCCAGCATTTTTGGTCACATAGAAGAAGTGCTGAAGCAGGCATCATGACTTCTGTTTTTCAATTTTGAGTTAATATTATAGTTGACATTAAGTTATTTGAGGTATTTCACAGAAATAAATATTTAAGTAGAAATTACTTGCCAGCTGAAATGTGGATTGTGAAACTTGGTCTAAAGCAGTCTAAGGAAAACTAGTGAAAGAACCTTTACCTTCTGTTTGATTTGACATAATTGATAGTATTGTCGGTTGCCTGTAAAATGGGTCATCGTATGTTGTCTAGTACTTTAAGAAAAATTTATTTACTGTATGTATTTTTAAAATTTTACTCCCCCAAAACACTTTAACTGAAAACGTCTCTCTATAAACGCTTTCTGAAGTTAAAAATCTACAGCTTTAATCTGCAATCAAATATTCAAGGCAAAGTTGGAAAATAATTAAACTTTTTCTTGTGGACAAATTTTGAATATTTCCTCATATTCTTCAGGTGCTCACATTGTCTTAAATTAAATATATGAATTGGGAAGCTTTAGGTAGTCATCCAGAGAGATGAAATTATTACGTAGAAAGACCTATCTGGCCCCAGGAGTCCTGAGAGAAGGCAGATGGCCAGGGTTAGAGCCCTGCTTCAGGGTATCTGTTACTTTGGCAAGGGAAGTTACAGGTCTGGCAGAGAACCTAGAGGTCCTTTGATCCAATCTTTTCATCATGGAGATGAGGACTCCTGAGATATCCCACTTGTGTCTTCGGTTCTTAGTTGACTATGCGCTTCTTAATGATTCCACCTTCCTATAGAATCACGGAAATGATAATACAAGTAGAGTGACAAGGAAAACATTTAGGGAAGAACTCCAAAAGCTCTTACATTAATCTAAAGATCAAGGGGCCCGCTGAGTAGGCACTGCAATGTCTGTGAGCTTTTTATGTGAGTTTGAGCCATTTATCTCAAGTTTTAGGACAGTAGGGCCTGGAGAAGAGTGGAGGGTACCTACTCCATCAAGTGGGCAGCCCCTACCTAGTCCCAGCAGAATATGGTCCAAGAAGCTGCAAGAGCCTTTGATTCTTAAGAGAAACTAAAAACCCATAGATTTATGTGAGAATTCTAAACCTGGAATAAATAATAACTAATTTAAAAATTATTATGCCCAAAGGCATCTTTCCATTTAAACGTCTATAAAACTATCAAGCCTTTTAAAAAGAATCTGATAATGAGTCGTTAATAAGTTTATAGTAATGTACCAGTTAAGTAGATAGAAGTAGGAGAGTAGATATTTGCTTTACTTAGGGTTCTATATGTGTCCGTTTTTAAATAATACATTTAAACACAAAATAGGCACCATGCCCATTGAATTTTGGAAGGTTCTCAAAGTATTTCTCAATTTTTTAGTTCTTTGGAAACATTATCAAGAGCAGCTCTTTCTCACATAATAGTCTAGCTACATGAAATATATGTGAAAAATAACAGGTGAATGTTTGTTTTTTATGTTGTAAAGATTGTTTGCAACCTACATAAAAACATTCTGAAAATGTTAGCTCTTTTTGGACTGTATGTTATGAAATAAATAGCTTCTCAAAGTAAATTCCTATTTGCTTAGACTCTCTTTTTGATTGTTACACCTGAAAAAAATACATTCATCTTTAATTATTTTAGTATCATGAATTAAATCAACTATGTAGTCACTTGGTAATTTCAAGCTGCTGAGTTCTTTGAGATTTCTATTGGGTGCATTTTATCCATTATCAAATCTGTAGTACTTATAAATAAACCATTTCTAATGTCTTAGCATTAAAATGTATTTCCTTTTTTTTTTTTCCCACATAAGTCAGTTAACTTGAAATAGCAAATTCTTTAACTGAATATGTATAATTGTTCATTAGCAAGTTACAAACTCAGGCAGGTCCAAGAATTGTGTAAAGTTTACATTTTTATTTGGTCTTCCTGTATAGTTTTCAAAAGGGGAGGGACACTTCAACAAGACGGCTTGGTTTATTTAACATTTAAAATGTGTGTGGAAGAGTGCTTAAGGCCAGGGGAAGTAGTCACTTCTTGCGTCTCATTGAGAAAATTTATCACATTTGTAGGGTCAGAGAAAGTGCCATTACATTCATGGGACTAAAGTCTGGGTCAAGAAAGTTATAATCAAGTCATCAGATTGCTTATAATTTGGCAGGAAAATAAAAGAATTTTCTATTTTAGCATCTAAACATAGAGCAATTTTTGTGGCATTGGCAAAAATTATCATTTACCTATTTTTATTGTGATAAAATAATAAATTGTTGAAAATTAATACTAAAAAGCTTACTAAGAAAAATTGCAATATCTTCTCATCTTTAAACCCCCAGTTTGAAGGGCAAATATTTCTTTCCTTTTAGTTTTTAAAAAAATTTTTTTAAGGTGTTGAGTTGTCAATGAATCTTAAATGTGTATGCAGTGACAATATGATATGTATTTGGTCTTAAATCATAGTTTCCCCACAATGCCCACTGCCCTGTCTCTTCTGTATTACACCCTTTTAAGAGATATAAATGTAGGGGCTGGAGTGGTGGCTCAGTGGTTCGGCGCTGCATGTGTGTGTATGCAAGTTCATAACCCCAGCACCACATACACAATAATGACTAGGAGCAACGAAAGTCACATGGAAAACTAAATAAAAATTGTTTTTCTCTTTCTCTCTCTCCCTCTCTCACTGTCCCTCTCTCTTTACGAAAAGAAGAACGAGAGAGAGAGAGAAACGTATATTACAGTACCTAAAATATTTTGAAGTAAATGGACTTATAAAAAAATACCAATACAAAAAAAAAACCAATATAATGTTACTAAGAAATGTAATCATACTTATTTGCTAAAATAAATTCTGTGTGATTTTCTTTTGGTATTTTCATGATATTTTATACTGTAAGAAATTGGGAAAATGAAAATAAAAATTTCAAAGTCTACAGAAAAGTGTTTCAAGTGATCATTTTTCTTGTGAAAATATACTAAATATAACCAAATGAGACCTGCCTTATGTTTTAAAAATGAATTTTATTTGTATACAATTGTACTTGAAAGGCCCTGATTTGACCATTTAAAATGTCAGAATTCATGGTGTTGTTTGTCAAAAAGAACACTGAGATTCTGAGCAATTTATTAAATGATTTTAGAATCTGGTCGATATTATCTTATAAATTGCAGCATGTTTTATACTTTTTTGGAGGGAAGTAGCTGGATTTTGTACATCACTATATGTTAGGGTCTGTTATAAACAACGAGTATGACCAGTATTTCTTACCTGATCTTTAAAAAGAAAGAAAGAAAGAAAGAAAGAAAGAAAGAAAGAAAGAAAGAAGGAAGAAAGAAAGAAAGAAAGAAAGAAAGAAAGAGAAAGAAAGAAAGAAACTGACTTTAGAGATTGAGTAGTTGCTCTAGTTTGGAGACTGGCTGCCTCCCGAAGCCCTGAGTGTTAAAGGCGTGGTCTCCAGGGTAGTCATCTTGGAGGCTGATGTGCACTTTTAGCAGAAAGAGCTTTGTGAGTAAGGGGCATGGCCCCAAAGAAGGTTGTAGAGACCGAACCCCTTCCTTTCTCTCATTTGCTTCCTGACCATGAGGTGAGGTGTTTGCTTTGCTACATATTCCAACCAGTGCCGTCCGGCATGCCCACCCGAACCTCAGAGAAATGGTTCTGCCTGATCTTGGACTGGAAACTTCAAAACTGTGAACTGAAATAAACCTTTTCTCTTTATAAGTTAATTTTCACAGGTGTTTGTTTATAGTGACAGAAAGTTAACACATTGGTGGATAAGAATAAATACAGATCTATTTCTGGCATTTTAATATCATAGCTTCTATATCATATTTCATTTCTAGGAATCAAGATCCCGATTTTCAGATGAGCTTAGAAAGTTCTTTCACTTTGTTCTTGCTCAAGCAACATTTTAAGAAAATTTAAAATCATACCCATAAGCTAGTATAGCACTCCCTCTAGTGGCAGACTTACTTTTGAAGCTAAATATTTGATAGAGAATCAAATATTTAGATATTTGAAAGGTTGATATTCTTTATAGTTCAAATAAATTGTCAAATTTTATGTTACTAGGAAATAAAGCTTAAACAGAGAACTGGAAGTATTTTTTTTATTGACAATGGAGAGGGTTTTTGTTACCATTACCTTTTGACTGAATCTGTTAAACAAAAATAGACATCAAAACAAATGTAATGTACGTGCAAACAGAGCAAATTAAAATACAAAAAGAAATTACTAATGACAGGTCTTGCGCTTAATAAGATCAAGCAGCAGAAAAATCAGCAGTTAATAAATGGTCTTATTAAATAGATTTTACTTTGAAATCTCCCATATAAACAAATAATAAACAACAATAACACCACCAAATAAAGCCACAGGGAAGAGATTACTCCTCGATACTTTTTATACACTATACATGTAACCATTCTGCCTTTTATTTCCTCTGATAAAACTGACTTCAGGGAAGTTGCAACAAGGCCATGTTGGCAAGAAGCTTATAACGGTAGTCGTGAATCTGGCAAATGCCCTGTTCCATTGACAAAAAGGAAGGGTTCTGGGTCCTGTTTTTCCAGTGGAAATGAGCCTCAGACTGTCCTGGTTGACATTCAGTGTCCAGTGCTTGCTGGCGGTTCAAGGTATTTGAATGAACATGGGTTTCTTAGTAAAGAAGTGTTTCATTTTTTTTTCTTGGTCCACAGGTAGCAAGAGAAGATAATGGTTTTCTTTAATATAAATTTGTTTAAATAATTGCTTTTGACTCTTGTAAACAGTTTGGCTTTGTTTTGTATTGAAAAGGAGATCAAGCCATCACAGTGCTATTTCTAAAGATAAAGACATCCCTGATTGCCTTTAAAGGTCATTTTTGGCTCCAGTTCCAGGTTAAATCATTCTTTTTACATGATCAGAGGCAGGTGTTCAGCTTTGAGTATTGACAGACTTGAAGGAGAAACATGTGGAAGCATGAAACATGCTTCCAGGAAACATCGATTTGACTGATACAATTCAAAAACTGTAAAAATGGTGGAATGGTAAAATACAAACAGTACTTGGAATTGTCAAATGTTTGCACTCAAGACTCCATGAACCATATATTTTATTTTTTAAAAAATCATATTTATATCCATTTACAGAAGACTTACACATTTAAAAAGAAATACACAGTAATACATAAATGCCTAGTATATTACAACATGAAAAACGAGTGGCTCCATTTCATAAAAGCATCTGTTGTATAGAATTTAGGATGTGGATGATGCTTATTATTCAAATGACTTAAGCATTTTATTACAATTGTAGTAAACTAATCAAATTTGATATCTGATTTCCCCCCAAAATCACATTATTTTTAATAAATCATTACTTGTCATAATTTCCTTTGAATTCAGTCTTCACAAAGGTTTTCACTGCTCATCTTCGTAGATGGTAGTGCACTTTAGGTAGAATACACTGAAAAGATGACATCTAAAATAGGTAACGGACAGAGTTAGTTTACTGAAAAGCCCAGGCCTGATAAAGGTCATTCCCTACTCTATGATAGGATGCACCTCCATGCATTCTGCTTACACCTGTTCTAAAAAGTAATGGAGAAATATCATCTAGGATCTAAGCAACGGTGGACATCCACAACATATGCTTTTACCCACTTTTGTGCAAGGGAAAGAAAATAACGGGATTTGCTCAACTCTGGGGAAAGTATGGCAGTAATGTAAGCAAAGGAACAAAACATCAGCATGCCTCTGGAAATAGTAGATGGCTAATCATCAACTGGACTAGGTTGACCTCCTTGGTGAAATATATTTATATTCTAGTTCATATATTGTGGAGCACTTAAAAAGATACTTTCGTTTATTTGTGATAAAAACATAATGGTGATAGGTACAACATGTTTTCAAGGCTCTGTGACAACAGTAAGGCATCACAGATTCTTTCTAGCCAAATATGCTTAGGAAAATTTCACAATTATGTCTACTAGCACAAAAGAAACAGCAAGTAGTGTGCTCTGAATTATAACAAAGATGCTATTTCACCAAAGTCAAATTAGATTTACTAATTGTAAAAAAGTACTGTTATACCCCATTTTATGGTAGAAAGTAGGAAATATGAACTAGAATGCCATGCACAAAAAAATAAAAAACACAGATTGCAAGTAGTTACCCATTCTATCCATTAGTCAAGAGCTGAGAAGCAAGCACTACTGAACATACTCAATAGTTATTTGTGAATTAATGGAGGATTCAATTCCTGAGGAAATTATTGTATGTACAATCTATTATAAACAGTATTTTGGAAAGCCTCTTATGTTGCCAAATTATTGTACACTTTAGATCGTGCCTAATTAGATGCCATAATTAAGATTTTAATGTTAGGTTTGTACTTTCTGAAACTAAAATTCTTATCTGATGCTTTTTGTTTTATTAGTTTCAAACAGTGACTCGAGTAAGGAAGTCTGTCAGCTCCCACGGTAGGCCCAAGAGACCAGTGGATTATGTGGAATTTTTGGGTCAGGACTGAATGGAGATTATAAGGCAAGCTGTTCCTGTTCCAACTACAGCTTCCCTGTCCCATCTCTGGGCACATACTTGGTTCTAAAGTATTCATTGAAAATTGCAGAACATCTGGTAAAGCACAGTGTTTTTAGGGCAAAATAATTGCAGAACATTTGCCATCTATAAATCACCAGGTCTGTATGGGTTTGGAAGTAGTTCCCATCAACTAGTGTTCCTCTAAACACAAATACCCTATTGCTTATGGTTACATAACAAGATTTTGTGCTGTTTCTATCGTCCACTCTTTCAGTAGTTTTATTTTGTTCATATAATATATACCCTAGGTACTTAAAATTCATACTTGCTTTCAATCCACATAAATCACATAGCTGAAAAGCAACATACTGAAAGTTGAACATTTTCAGTTTCTATTTTTGTTTTTAATACAAATCCACTCCTAAAGTGTTTTCCTATCTCAGCCACTATTTGACTCTAAGAAATTAAATCCCCATCTGCCTACTTTGGCTGCTTTATATGAAATAGTCACTTAAGCAATTTTTAAGTGCTCAAATCTTATTAATAAAATGCTAGGGGAATAAGTATAAAATCCTACTGAAAAGTAGAAACCAACATGGTTAACCACCTATGGATGCGTAATAATTGAATGACAGGCCTCCAATCACAGGCCTTTAAAAGACAGCAGACAGGTGGTAATGGGAAATACTAGAAAAAGAGTTATAAAGATTTCCTTTTACCCCTCCATCAGTTCAAAGGGGTTATCTCACCTCTGTACTGTTGGCCACACCAAAAGGAACAGTGTATATTTTCTAGACTATGTAGCTTTCTTTCTTTTTCTTATTTTTTTTCCTGGTTGTCAGTCAAAGGGAAACTACTCACAGCAGGTCAGTGCTGCCTCCTTTGAGTGGCTTGTCAACATGAGTATGTGCGAACAGTGGAGTTGTCTAACCTCTGCAGTCTTGATGAAGCAACTGCAAATGGAGAAAAGGGCTTTAGAGGTTCTTGGATGATTGAGTACAGGTTTCAGATGAGAAAGATTTATTTTCTCTGCCTAAAGGGATACTGGACATATTAGTAGACCTTCTTTGTTTGAGATGTAAGCCACTCACGGTCCTCTTCTCTAGACCCAGTTGCTAATGGAAATTTATCCCAATGTAATTTATTGGGCTTTCAAGTGATTATGCATTCCTCCTTAGATGAAATCTTAACAAGAGAGCTCCCCAGGGTGCTTCTGTTCTGTTGCAAAGATTGCTTTCAGAGAATTCAGTATGATGAGTTGTGTTTTTCTCCAAGTATTGGGGAACTTCTACACTAATCCACAATATTAACAAGATATAAGAAATGTAAAGATCATACTTTGTGCTGACGCTAATGTTAAAAACCATAAAAGATATGATCTTGAAGAGAAATACTAATTCTCAGTGATTATCTTACTAATGAGTATAGGAGTATTTTTCTTTAATGTTTGTCTTAACAGAAATCATTTTGTGACTACTATTATGGTTCTCTCCAGAATGACTGTTTTCCTTTGTAAAGTATATAGCACAAGTCTAATGTCCACAGAAGGAAATTCTGATCGGGACATTACTGTTGGCTTTGTGTTTGTTTAATTCTCTTCTCATGACTGTGTTTGTTTATTTAAGGCCTTCTGCCTTGGTCAGAGGTAGAAATGTCTGATGAGTCTGAATTTGTAAGATGACAAAACTTGCAGTATTTAAACATGCAAGGTGCCATTGGGGTTAATTTCCATTTACTATGGACTTTGGTCCAAATCCAATCTCCACCTTAAACAAATCATTTGCTTTGGGAATGGAAGAGTAAAGAAACACAAGTCATGCAGATGTCTCTTGTTCCTCCTAGGACATTAGCCAATGTTGATCTTTTGGGGATGTTATAAATTATTTTTAAAATATGAATAAGGTGCCATGAGTTCATGCATTAGCAGTTTCCAAAAGGGTCTGGCTTTTTATGAAAGCAAAGTAAATCTCAAGCAGAGCAAACCAACTCAAGAAAAGATTTAATTCCACAAAGCTATGCAAGTTTAGAGAATTACACTTGCTTTGGCTAAACAAGCATTTTATTTACAAGCCAAAATGCAAAGGTACTGTACCATCCGGGGCCATTTTCCTTGACTGTCCTGATGTTGTGGTCAACCTAAATCCAGCTGGCAGTGTTTCTGAAGACCCAGGCATCATGCTGATTCCATGTACCTCACGGGGAGGAAACTGCCTTCTCCAGGTTGAGCCACGTCTAAAATTCTTGTCATCAGTCTGCCGGTACAGAGTTAGAAGGTGGTGTTATTAAAAAAGCTAACTTGTCCAGGTATATGGAGCTGTGTGCTTGAAAACATGTAACATTGTTTATGTTCAGTCCATGGAGTATACAAATGCAATGTTAGGTTTGATCTCCAGAGTCCCAATGATTCCAAAAGGAGCAGTTAGGAGATTTGAAGCAGAAATATGTTTATAAAACTTCTCATGTGATTGCAAATCTAAGGTTCAGTATCTTTAAAGTAAATATCCTTGAAAACTTAAAATCCCCAAGTGCTTACCAAAAGGAATATCAGATCTCTTTTGTTAGACTTCAAGCCAACTGGTTTGCCTATATTTGACTTATCTATTTGTGAAAAACCACTTTATGTATACAAGAGATTTATGTGTGGAAAAATTTATATTTAAGAGAGCCTGGATATGAGGTATTATAGTCCATACTCTGTATAAGAAATTTAAACTTGTGATTTGTTAGAGTTCAGGTGATACAAAATTAACTTGTAATTTGTTGAAAAACCTTAGAAGCCTGGACATACACCTTCCTTTCAATCAATACATGTGCTCTTTAAGTACCACAAAGATTTTTTTTCTCTTTGTCATTTTTTATTGACATTTGAAAGGATCATACCAAAAGATCCGTATTGCAACCCTGAACCATGGGAAAAGGGAATGAAGGCAAATCCCAAGGGGGGTCCAGCTCTGCAGTGGCCTGTAATCAAATGAGCAGCACACCAGGGCTGAGACCAGAGGTCTCCCTTTTGCTCTTCTTCTTAGTCTGGTGGAACCCACGAGCTGACAACTCATCTCAGATCCACGTGTAAGCAATTCACATGGATGATGTCATTAAACCATCACAACTGCACCATGGGCTATAATTGTTCTGTCTTATGGATGAGGAAGCTGGGACACAGAATAAGTCATTTGCCCAAAGTCATACAGCTCATCCATGGCTGAACCCAACCAACATGATTCCCAAATGTGCGTTCTAAGCACCACATTGAATTGGTGCTCTGAAGAAATAAACTCTATTCAATGGGATCATTTGTATAGGCTAAGCATAATGGTAAAATATTAACTTTATATTTGAATATTAGAAAGAAAATTGTAGTAAACCTGGATGCCATGTACAGTTGTACAGATGAGCACTGCCCAACCCCGGGGGTCCCATCCATCTTCCAGCCCCCTTGAAGGGTACCTCACAGAGCTGTGCAGTGCATGACATGCAGTGCAAGGCACACCACAAAGATTTTAATGTAACTAGGGTTTTTAATGAAGTTCTGGTTACTGATTTTTTAAAATATTTTAATGGAAAAATCTTTTCCCTCTGGATGTGTGTGCATCCAGAGGGAAAAATCTACCTCTGCAGATATGATTATCTTCCTCTAAATCAGCAAGCAGTAATATGTAATTTGTCACTTAACTAATACTCTTTGTATCTAATTTTAAATATTGATAAAAATCCTGATTGGACAAAAGAATGAATGTATTAACAGTTATATTATGAAGTATACATTATCTCTCTCTAATCTCCTCCATAAACAACAGCATATGGGTTCTATGATACTGAGAACATTTGCCCTACCCATTTGAATACAGAATTTTTGCCCTATTTTAGGATTTGCAGAGCTCATTCACAAAAAATTTATTTTAGGTAGCTGATTTTTATAACCAAAAAATACCTGCACCTTGCAACACAGAATTATGCATTTCTGTATTTTCCATTTCACACTTAGGTTTCCTTTTCATTTCTAAAAAGGTCCTGCAAAAGATTCAAAAGGACTATAAAAGTGTCTGTCAATACATAGGCTTCACTGATATACCTTGTATTCTTTCATTCAGGAAACGTCTCATATGTTTATTATTTTCCAACTAATTTAAATATGTTTTTTTATGTAAAAAGAATTTATATATATTCAATATAGTTTTCACATCCTGTGGTTGTTAAAATGTTATTCCTTTATTTTTATTTATTTATTTGTTAAAGAGAGAGAGGGACAGTGTGTGAGAGAGAGAGAGAGAGAGAGAGACAGAAAGAGAAGCAATTTTTATTTAGTTTTTCATGTGACTTTCATTCCTCTGACACTTTGTTGTGTACGTGGTGCTGGGGTTTGAACTCGAGTACTCGAGCATGTGAGGCAGGCGCCATAACTGCTGAGCCACCCCTCCAGCCCCTATTCCTCTATTTTTAAAGAAAAGAAAATATCGATACTAAAATAATGAAATATTCCTACTTATTGAAAGCAATTTTCTCTTTATTTTAATATCCTAAAATTTTCTAAGAAGATATAATATTTAAGATTAAACATCTTCTTATTTAAAAGCTAAATTTATTAGTGTTTTAATTGCTTATCATTAAAAAAAGTTGCTCAACATTTTACAGTCACAGCTGATGGGAAAAGTCTGTCTGAATGACTTTTCAGTATTCTAAGGGCTGAAATGTTACGTTTCTGAATTCATAATGTTCTTTCCAAAAATAAATAATCATTTAAATATCATTTGATATTTACGAAGGATCATGAGGAAAATTCTAGATTCTACCTATAAAAGAAGCATTTTGTTAATTTCCAAGAATAATTCCTTAAAAGTAAGAATGTTCTGTCATTTCCCTCATGTTCTGGAAGATTCAGATAACTTTTTGTTTTTCATTTGTAGTGCTGGAGATTGAACTCAGGGCACACCAGGTCAATGATCCCTTTTGAAAGTTAGGCAAGGACTTACTTCATCCAGTCGCCGTTCAGTTCCCAGGGCCAAGAGGTTGTTGTATTCCCTTTCGAGAATCTGCCTGGCCTGTTGACAGCAAATTGCAGTTAACATCAATGAATTCACATTTTGCTAAACAAAAATAGTCATATGGTTTATATTTACCTGAGAATGCATTACAAACTGCAGTTTCAGTATGGGGTCTTGAGGGTTTTACTCTTCCATGTCTATAAGTCACTGTAAATTTTAGTTAGAAGTACTAGTGAGGAGTGAGGGTCATTTTTTTTTTTTTTTTTTTTTTTTGTCCATGAAGAGTAGAGATTGCCTCACGTCTATTTCTGAGATCAAGAGATTTTAACCCCACTTTCTTACTTTATTTCAATTTAGTATTTTTACATGAACTTTGAAATATTCAAAAACAAAAGAAAAAGTGAAGTTGGACTGTAATTTTTTAAATTTTTTTTTTAAATTTAGAGTCAAGGTCTTGCTTATTTGCTTAGGGCTTCACTAAATTACTGAGTCTAGGTTTGAACTTGCAATCCTCCTGCCTCAGCCTCTAGAGCTGCTGGGATTACAGCTGTATGCCACCACACTCAGCTTGTTATTAAAGTTATTGTAGGTATTTCTCAAATTTGGCCTATGATCATCATTTGGAGAAAGTTCAGGTATGAAAAATTCCTGTGCCTTATCTCTTCATAACTCATTTCTTCAAGCACTATGGATGTAGATTGGAGAGTTATTTTTAATTTATATGGAACTCTACTGATTCAAATAATTTTCTGGATTTGGGAATCGCTGACATACCCAATATTAAATTTCTACATAATTTAAACCTGTAAATAAAAAGCATTGCCTCTCAGGGAGGCAGAGACTAAAAGTCCTCCATAGATGATATTGTTTTGGGGAATCTGAGATTCAGGTGGGAGGTTGGACCACAAAACCTCTAAATCCGTTTTTATTTAATTTGATGATATTTGTTTTGGCTAGAAGCCTCATAGCTTTAAACTAAAACCCCAGTGACATATTTCAAAGATTGAGGAATCATTAGGAATTATGAATATGGTAAATGAAATAAGCCAGACAGAAAGACAAGAATCACACGATCTTATGCATATGTGGAATCTGAGAAAGCTGATCTCAGAGAAGTCTAATGTAGAATGGTGGCTACTAGAGGCTGGAGATAGTAGTGAGAAGGAACAATGGGAAGGTTAATTAATGGGTATTGAGTTATAGTTACAGTGGTGCAAGAAGTTCTGATGTAAAGCTTTTGTCTTCAAAAAACAAGAAGAAAATGTTTAGAGAGTTCAACCATAAGGAAATGATAAATATTTGAGGAAATAGATATGTTTAACTTGATCTAAACATTACGCAGCACATACATATATTGAAACATCACATTTTACCATTAGTCTGTATAATTTTTATGCTTTTATGGCTCAGTTAAAATAAATTTAATTAAGAAAATAATCATGAACACACGGCCACATTTTTTCTCCCAAAAGCTAAGACGGTTATCATGTTAACCAAGACCCAGTGAGACTTCAGCACAGAGGGGCTTGCCTGAGTGTTCTGTGTTGGAATCTGCAATAGTAAAGCTAAGCTGCTGTAGTCAAAGTTCTCATCCAGGGCTATAAGTGAGCCATGCACACCGCTTTCAAGAATATTATTGGCATATTCTCGAAGTCCAATTGCTTGGATCCAGCGAATAACTCGATCATTGCTCCACACTAGCACATCTGGGAAAGAGATACATCATATTAGGCTGTAGTACTTTGCACAATTAAAAAACCTCTAGCTGGAAAGTACCACAGGTATCCAACCAAGTCATGGTTAGTTACGCTGATTGGTCCACGACCTGGTGCACCTGGCTCCCTTTGATCACAGGTATGTACTATGCTAATAAGCGGTCTTTGTTTTCTAGCAACCAAGTTGTCATTTTCAGAATGCTTGTTATCACTGAAACAGCAGCACTTACTGAAGTATAATGTCTCAAAGTGTTTATTTTCATGCTAGAGCCCTAGGAGTCCATCTGAAGCTCAATGTTTTCACCACCAGATGGGGACGTTCCTTATTTGTGTCTTGATAACAGAGTAAACAGCAAAGATCTCATTCTGTCGTTCTTCATTAAAAACACTTATTAACCACTACTTAAATATTGCATAAGCACTCAAGGATATTTGTTTTCATTTGAAGTAATATATAAAACAGAATAGAATAGTACAATAGTTCAGGGATTAAGTAGAGGATACTTACCCCAGTACTGTCAATGCATTAATTCCAGTAGCTTGCTAATGCAAAAATCAAGCACTCAGTGAAGTCACACGTTGTTTTTTCTTTATTAAAAAGTAGTAGGTTGGGGCTGGAGCGGTGGCTCAGTGGTTTCAGTGCTTGCCTGGCAAGCACGAGGACCTAGGTTCAAACCCCAGCACCACGTACACAACTAAGTGTAGAGCAACTAAGGCCATGTGAAAAACTAAATAAAAGTCGTTTCTCCCTTGCTCTGTCTCTCTCTCTCTCACTATCCCTCTCTCTTAAAAAAAAAAAGTAGTAGGTTATTGAGGTAAAAATAATATTTCTATTTTCTAAATATTTTATTTCTATTTATTAAAAATAAAACCTTCAGGGGCTGTAGCAGCAGCTCAGCAGTTATGGTGCTTGCCTGGCATGCACAATGGCACAAATTCAAACCCCAGCACCATGTATAAAACAACAGAGCAACAAAAGTCACATGAAAAACTATATAAAATTGATTCTCTCTCTCTCTCTCTCTCTCTCTCTCACTGTTCCTCTCTTTAAAAAATAAATAAAAATAAAACCTTCAGAGAAAAAAAGGTCTCTTGTGCCTTTTTCAGACAGAAACTTAGCAAAGTATAGTCTATCATTTCTTATCCTATTTCCTCTCGGTGTGAGTTTGTAGAATGTTACATGCAAACTAATAAAAGAGTCAGAAGGACCAGAATTCTCCATGTAAAAGAGAGAAGTTTAAGGAATTGCAGGGAAATGAAAAACACTGAAACATTCTTCCTAGTTGTAGAAAGGGAAAGGAAACTATTTTCTTCTCCTTAAGTAAGTATTCCTGTTAATTTTTGTTTTCTCTGTGAAATTTATACTTTTTTTTTTCAGAAAAAAAACTAAAAAATGTTTTTGGAAATAATTTTCAGCTTCAACTGAAAATTATTTATAAACAAAGAGAATTTGGAGGAAGGGGTAAGGGTATTTTATAGTGTCTACATTTTTTAAAGTATTATTAATTTGTCCTACTGTATTAATTTAGAACCACCTTGTGTTTTCTTCTGTTTAACAATAAATAAATAAGGCAATAGTGGTCGCACAATGTTCCACAGAAGCACTTTCTCAGCCATTACACTCCTCCCAGTTGTAATCAATGTACAGAGTATTCTCACTGCAGTTAATTTTACATTTGTAGCTTTAACGAATGAAATTCTGTAATAAGTACTACTGTGTCTTTCACTCACTTACAGGATCAAGTAATGGGCAGTACCTTGTTTATTCTCATTGTTGTTTATTGTTTCACTGTATGATTGTGCCACAGTGTAGCCATTCCATGGCTGATTGACATTTAGGTGGGTAGCACTTTGGGTTACTAACCATAGAACTGCTTTGAACATTATTTTTAATGAATTTTTTGTGTTTACTTGTATACCACAGCCAAGTACATAACAATGAATAGAATTGCTGACTCTTGTAATTTACACATACTTAATATTAGCAGATATTGTTAAACATCATAATTTTACAATATAATGTTGTACTATTAAAGTAAGAAAACAAACATCTTAGCAAGTACTGTATATTATCCTTTCTTAGTTTTTTTTTTTAAGCTTTTTTGGTATCTGTAACGATGCTATGGGTGGAATTATTTTTCTAAAAACTTCACATAAGAAGTCTTAAACTACAGGACCTCAGAATGTAACTTCATTTCAATACAGAGCCTTCCTAGAGATGGTCAATTAAAAGCAGGTAATTAGAGTGAACCCTAATTCAAGATGACTGGTGTCGTTCTTAAAGGGGAAATTTCAAAGCCTGGCACAATGGCATGTGCCCATGGTGCCAGCTACCTGGGAGGCTGGCTTGGGAGATCTGTTGAGCCCATGCAGTTGAGACCAACCTGGGCAACACAGGGAGACCCTGTCTCAATAAAAGAGTGGGGGAATGTGGAAATAGATATGCATACATGAAGAATGATATGTGAAGGTGAAAGGAGAGATCACGGTGATATTCCTATCACCCAAAGAATATTAAGCATTGGTAGAAAACCACCAGAAGCCGGGGAGAGACAAGGGAGAGGTCCTTCCTCATCACCCTCAGAAGGAATCAACCATGTGAGCATCTCGATCTTGAACTTTGACCTTCTGTAACAGTGAGGTTATAAAGTTCCATGGGTCAAGCCACACAGTTTGTTGTCCTTGTTGACAGCAATCAGCAAACTAATACATGTGATGTATCATTATAGCTTTCATCAAAAACTTCCATTAGGATCATGGAAATAACTATTAATTTTAGATCGTCGATTTTAGCTTTTTCACATTTTAAATTGATGTGTTAGAAGTATATAAAGTGCTAGGTCTTCCATTTTATTAGAAAACACCCAACTTCTTTCTAATGCGTTCTGCCTTAAAGTCTGTATTCTGATGTCAAAAGAATCACAGCAACTTTGGTTAGTATTTGATTGTGTCTCCTTTACTTCTAACTCTTGTTATGTTTAAGGTGTGTCCACTGTATATAGAATATCAATGTTTTCATCTGCCCTTCAGTTGGATTAGTTAGTCCCCTCCTGTTTAATATTAATGCTGATGTTTTGAGTTTAACTCTATCATTTATCTCTCTGTCCTACCTGTCTGTCATGGTTTGAATCTAGAATGTTCCCCTACGGCTCAGGTGTTAAAGGGTTGGTACCCAATAAAGCCAGGTTCAGAGGTGGGGCTTTTGGGATGTGATTGGAACATAGCTGAATGGACTACTGGGTGGTGGAAACTAAAGGATGTAGGACATGGTGGAAGGGAGTGAACCCTTGGGGCCTGCCCTCAGCAACTATATCTTGTCCCTGGCTGCTATGAGGTGCTCTGCTCTACCATGCCCCCTCCTTCGTGATGTTCTGCCTCACCTCAGACCCAAGGCAACACAGAAGAAAGGAGTCAGCCCAACACAGAAAGAAAATTCTGAAACTTTGAGTCAAAATAAATCTTTCCTTCTCTCAGTTGATTTTTCTCAGGTTATTTGTTACAGTGGTGTAAAGCTGATCAACACACTGTTACTTTTGCCTTCTTTCCTGGGTTTTAAGTGTTTTTCAAAATTTTTATTCTAATTACATGCTTTGATTTTTGCACTCTACATTTGTCTTTTGGCAATTACAGAGTTTTAATATGCATCTTTGACTTGTTAGAGTCAGCTATAAATCAGCCCTTTTATCATTTCCTAGATAAGGCAAAAATCTTCAAACATTTAATTTCTTATACGTGATTTCTACTTTTTTGCATTATAGATATGTATTTGAATTCTATGCAAATTTAACACCTGCAGGTATTATTATTGTTTTTCAATATTATTATTAAATTTACTGAATTATAGTCTTTAACATCATTTCTCTTGTGCCTGAGTCAGTCATTCAAATATTATTTTGTAGTTTGATTTTTTGGTTAAGTTTTCTCTCAGATTTTGTCTGTTGGAATATATTAGTTCTGTTTTTAATATTGATGAGACATGCTTATTTATAGAAAAAATTTTGATTCAGCATTTTAAGGCTATTCCATTTCCTCTAGCATTATTTACTTTGAGCAACATCAGCTATGTTGTTCTTTTGGAAGTAATATGGAGTTTATTCTGGCAGAGTCTAAGGTTTTGTTTTTGGAGGGGTCTTGATTTTTAGCAGCTTTATTATAATGTTTTATTTTCCACTTTATTGTCAATCTTGCATGCAGTTCACAGAGCATCTTGAATTTGTGGCATCCTATTTCCATTAGCTCTTTTTTTTTTATGAAACTCTTTCCCCAGTATCTTCTCAAATACAACCTCTCCCTCTTCTGTCTCCCTTCTTTTTTTAGATCCCAGTTGCACACATACTAAACTCACCATCTCCAATGCATGTCTAATGATTTGCTTTACATCATTCATCCTTTTGTTTCTTTTGGATGTCAGGCCAGATATTTTTAAGTGATTTTTATTTCATAGAGCTTCTCTTCTACTTGAAAACTACCTATAGAGTTCTTAATTTAAGTGTTTATACTTTCCACTTTTTGCAATTTCCATTTCACTATATTCTTAACATAGTAATTCTAGCTAAATTTAAAATGTTTCTATTCTGTTACTTGTTTCCCTAACACACTAGTAATAGTCGTCTTAAAGTCCATGTCTGGGGAAAAAAAAAAAAAACAACAAAAACACAATCTCAAGGTCAAATGTGGATACACATCCTTATTTTCTGATTTTATCCTCTTGATCTTTCTCATTTTTGCCATGACCTGAATTGTCTGATTTTTAAAGTTAAATGCCAGACATCAATTCTTAACTTTTCATTCCATTCCTCTTAAAAGTTCAGAAATGTTTCAAGAAGAAAGTTGAACAGAATACCAAGCTTATCTCCAGGATCTTGGGTCCTCCAAACCTGGCAGCTTTGGCACCTCTGAATTCCAACTCCCTTTCCTCCTTTGCTCTGCGTCAGGAAGACACAGTAGAGGATATCACGTTTATGATTTAGCTCATGCATTTCTCTTCTGTCCAAGATCACAGCTTCTGAAATCCTGGTTGTCTTAGTTGCTTTATACTACTTTTAAGCAGCTATTTATTGATTTATCTATTCTTTCTACTTGTTCTTGGTTAAAGGTTTGTCTTATTTAATATACTCCACTGTAGTCAGAAATAGAAGTTACTCATATCTGTGCTTTTTTGTGTTAGCCCCTCCAAGATGCTGGTGAAGCACTGGTACACGAATCTGGAAACCTTAGGTGTGTCTACCTCCCATCTCTCTACTTAACTCCTGTTCTTGACTTTGAACAATCTCACTTGAAAAGAAAGGTGCTGGGTTGGAGAGGTGGTAGAGCTCTTGCCTGCCAAGAGCAAAGACCTAGGTTTGATCCCCAGCACCATATACACAACTAAGTGGAGGAAAAATAAAACATCAAAAAATAACAACAAACAAACAAACAAACAAACAAAAGCATATGAAAAGGAAAGGTGCTAAGTGTTTCTTTGGATTTAGGCATGAATGATGTCCGCTTCCCAGTCTTATTGGTCCTACCTATTCCTTCCAGAGCAGAATGAATTTCAGCAACAAGTAGAGCATTTATTGTCCCCGTCAGAGTTTTGCCTCTTTCTTTCCCCATGTCTTTAGCAAAGCAAAGGAGGTCAAATTTTCTCATTGACCTTTAGTAAGTAGGGAATTTTCTGTTATATAAGTTCGCTGGGTCTCCCTCAGTGAATTCTGAAGTGTAGGTTTCCCTCTGAGTTTGCATTAGCTTTTTCCATTGAGGTGTTAAGCCTCAGAAAATGGGATGTGAATTGGTAGGTATTATATTTTGGCTACATTATCAGCTGATGTTGAGAGCAACTGATTTTTTAGCTACTGGTTACCTTGCACTTGAACTTTAAAAGCTCAGCAGGTATGTCTGAGTAGCAGCAACAATTCTCCACACGATTTAACTAAATCCAACATTTTTAAAAAAAATCAATAGGATAAGACTTTCATCAAAAACACAATAAAAATTGTCAAGTTTTCTTTGTCCTAAATGGATTTCTGAATAGGGCATATTTGTTCTTTTCCATAACTGGGTTAATATTCTGGCAGTCTTCGATATATTAGGCTGCCATAATATTTCTGCAAATATATGTCAATCAAAATTTCCATCGTCATACCTGTGGTCAAAAGTGATCAAATATATAAAATAATAAATTTTGGGGACTTAAAAACAAATAAAGAGAAATTGAACTTTTGCAGAACACCCAACATATCCCTTTTTAACTTTTGTAAATCAGATCACTTTCTATAAATCTATTTCCATGTGAAATTTACGTCTTAACTTTAATGTTTTGTAGGAATGCTCTTGATCTACACAATGTGTTGACTGTTTCCTAGCAACAAATTAAATGTTAGTACATTCTTGATACTTTTTTCACTTCAGAAAGCTGTTTATTAAGGTCAAGGTTAATTAACACTTCAGATATTAATCAAGACCCTTAGTTACAGTTGAGAGTTATTCCTGTAAATGCCACCAGATCAATTATAGGAAATAAAGGCTATTTATGATCTCACTCGCAGCTATTCAACATATGGTATCCTTGTATATAATCAGAGTGAATCATGCCAGTTTTTCTCAACAGTACACTCTAACCAGCAATTTTCAAATGCTAATATAACATTTGGTGTAGGGCCAAATGGATAATTCTTTTCTTTTAGATTCATCTATATGTGAAACATTTCATGTGGTGAAACATGACATAATTAAAATCTAATCGAAAGACATACTTCAGAAAGAAAACCAAAAAGTGGTATCCCATGGGTAAAATCTATTTGTGTGCTAAAACATTCTTTGTTAGGTCAAATACACACTGCTTTCTGGGGTCTATCTTTGGCCCATTAGTCCCCAAATTTCAATTCAGCTGAAGAACAATACACTGAAAACAACCTACAATTTCCTGGGGTCTCAGTATAAAGTCAAATCAAACAACTTGATTTTGACAGTGGAAAAACATTTTCTTGGTCCTCAGTGATGAGTCAAATGAAATGTTAGAAGAAACCCATTGTGTCTCTAGTTACTCTCCAATGAACCTTATGCAGAAAAATATTTTTAACCAGTAATTTCCACGTGCATTGAAGCACAGTCGGCTAGAACTAATGTACTGCCCAAGAACTGCCAGAGGAAAGAAAAACCCTAAATTCTGACATTATTTATCGCAAATGAAGATTATGGAAGTCTAAAATAGGCGATCTTGAATAAAGAATAAAACAGCACTACCTTTTAATATTAGGGAAGAAGGAGTCACATGTTAAATATACTGTGTTCTTATCCAAAGTAAGCCCCAAATGATGCTAAGATGAAAACAGAGTTAGTCCTAACTTTGAATAATTAAAGTTACATAAAAACACCTACCAAACTTAGTGAAAGGCTTGCATGCATCATTTTCAGCTAAGAGGAAATGGAAGTAGAGATGACAATTTAATCTTCCCAAATTTCCTCAGTAATTTTTGGTTTTATTTCCATTAGTAAGCCTTTTTTTTTCTCTTTTAAGCAACATAAATGGATTGTTAAATTTTACCCTCCCCTCAAAGACCTATGGACACTTATATGAAAAAAATTATTTTTGTCCTTCAACAATAATAATAAAGAATTAATGGTCTTTAACAAGTATAAAATCTAATATATTTCTCTTTTTAAACCATTCTTCCACCTGTATATTAAGACACCTCATCACATTTAAATGGTTGCTATATTTAATTTGGCTTAATGTGTTCCGCAAAACTTCAGTTTTTGGAAGCTTGGTAAAACGAGGGCCTAGAAAGAGGTCCTGAGATCCATTGAGGGTGTTACCCTCCTAAGGAATTAAGGTTATTCTGTGAACCCCTTGGTAGTTCTCTGGAGAGGCTTGTTGGAGAACCCCAAGCCTGGCCCCACCCAGCTCCCCTGCTTCCTATCACCAATGTGACTCCTTGCTATCACCCATCATGTGGTGACACAGCCAGAAGGGGCTCTTGCAAGGTCCAGTGTCAAGCTATTTGGATGTATAACTTCCCAAACCGGGAGGTAGATAAACCTATTCTTCTTATAAAATTAGAATGCCTCAGGTATTTTGTTATAGTGTCACAAAACTAATACAGTGATTAGTAAGTAAATATATTACTTTTTAAATAAATCTCCAATATGGAGTTTTCTTGTTATTTAATCAAACTTATTTTTGTATAGAGTAGTTTCAGCATGGTCCTAAAACCATTCTAAGCTAAAATTATTAACAGACTAGTGTAGTTTACTGGGGGAAAACTCCTACATAATTTCTATAACTATAGCACAAAAATAAAATTGTTGGGCACTGAAATAAAATTTAAATCATATAAGTCAAAGATGAACTGCAATAAAAAATACACCATGTTTCTCTGAATCATAATAACAAGGTTCTGCTAAACGTTTGACAAAAATATCTACATGGATTTACTTTAGTATAAGCAAAATTAATAGGCCCATAGGGATCTATCTCCATTTTAAAAATCAAGAATATGTCCCAAACTGAAAAGTCACCCTATAACATGACAATATCCTTTTCTGTGTTATAATTAGGAAAACAAACAGCGATACACTTCTACCCAAAGAACTTATGCTGCTTAATGACCACTGCAACATAGATAGTAGCTTAGGTTCAAGAATGTGAAAGCAAGGGCTAGAGCGGTGGCTCAGCAGATCCAGTGCTTGCCTGGCATGCACAAGGATGCGGGTTCAAACCCCAGCACCATGTACACAACAACGTGCCTGAGCAATGAAGGCCATATGAAAAACATTCTGTCTTTCTCTCTCTCTTTCTCTCTATCTCTCTCTTTTAAAAAAAAAAATGTGAAAGCGAAATTTAAGCCCAGAGAGAGAAGAAGAATTTGATAGGAAAGACTTGTTACCCTTAATTTCATGTTGGCTTGCTTCTCGTCTTCTCTCTAGTTCTTTTCTGTCATAATTCAACCTTTTTAAGCACATAATTCCATACTGTAAACTTGTTCTGTTTAAAAAAAAAGAAAAAGAAAAACATATTAAATTCTCTCAGCAGGTGGATACCGTCCTTTGCTGAAAAACAGCCAACACCACGCACCACTTCTTAGGGCATTGGGTTGATAAATTACATTTGCAATTCAATTCTTAGCATCAGAAGGAAACCAATTTATAATTATACCAGGCACACAATGCACAGAAAGCATTCTCTTGGTAAAAGAGGAGAAAACTACTTGTAAAATAAGAAAAACTTAGTTTTGAAAATAACCATGGGTCATATTATCCAAATGTCTTTGGCTTCCCTTTAGTTATTTTCACATTATTTGTTAACAAATTAATATTTTATACTCATTTGAAAAAAAATTACATTTCCCTTAAGGGAACAGAAAGGAAATTGTTGGAAATGGATACCCTGTTGTTAAGTTGAGGACAAAAATAACATAAAAACATAATTTCAGTAATACAATGAAGAACCCAATAGCAAAGGAATAGTCACCAACTGTAAGTGACAAGACCATCTATTTAAAAAAAGTCAGTAGATTTTGAAACGGTGTGTGGAAAGGATATTGTGGAAAGGCTGATAAAAACTGATCCTTATGACATCAGGTAGCAGGAAACGGGTTATTAAGGAAAATACAGCAT
This sequence comes from Aplodontia rufa, assembly GCA_004027875.1. NCBI lineage: Eukaryota > Metazoa > Chordata > Mammalia > Rodentia > Aplodontiidae > Aplodontia > Aplodontia rufa. Next base: position 55,831 of record PVKS010005242.1, read on the forward strand.
TACGAGCACAGCGGTACAGATGAAATGCCAAAGGTGCAGCGACATGGAGGCACTGTCCAGAACTGAAATCCAGGCTAGGAAGTAGGAGGAGTACAGTTTCAGGAGAGTAGGCTGTGTCCAGGGGAACCTTGCCTTGCCAGTGTGAAAGACATGCGGGTGAATCAGCATTACTGCCCAATTTTCACAGGAGGAATGACAATGAAAGTTCACTTGTTTGCTTTGTTTAGGGAAGAATAATCCCATAGGAAAAAAAGACATGAGGGAAATAGATAATCCCAGGGGATGGGGAAACCAAGTAAGGGGTCTCAGCCACTAGAAAATCCAGGGACTAGAAGATGTTCAGAGAGAAGAATTTAGAAGATTTAGTGATATTAGATATAAAGCCTGTGACAGGGGGACAGGAAAAAACAATCCCTAGGTGTAGGAGCAAAGTCATTAGCCGTGATATGCAAGTGTTTTGGAATTAAACACATTTATACATATTCAATGGCCTGGTAATGTAAATGGTAGATGCATTTCTAAACTTTGCATTTTAATTAAAAACAAGGTTAAGTTAAATATTTCAGATCAAAGAAAGAAAAAAAAATCTGCAATTGGTGATTGTCCTGGAATGAAGCATGTTCTCCCCAAATTCTTACCACTATGTTCTAATTCCCACTACCTTAGAATGAGACTGTATTTGGTGATCAGGACATTAAAGAGGTAATTATGTCAAATGGGACTGTAAGTGGTCCCCAATATGATGACTGGTATCTTTATAAGAGAGAAAATGTAGACAGAGCCCCAGGAGCATACACCCACAGAAGAAATATCACATGAGAACACAGAGAGAGGTGACTATGAGCAAGTCAAGGAGAGAGAGAGGTCTTAGAAGAAACCAGATCTGTCAACACCGTGGTCTTGAACTTAGAGTAGGAGGATATCAGGCTGCAGCACAGCACTTAGGATATAGTATAGCAAGCACCCTCTCCTGCTGCTGCACGGTGAACAACTGGAGAAAAGAGACTGCATTTCCTTTACCTATGTCCTCAAAGCTGTACAGCAATACAGTCAAGTAATTTTTTTCTGTATATTAATGCACAAATATACAAAAGCACTAAAAGACTTATGTAAAACCAAAAAGCACAAATACGTCATTCGTAGAATTCCATCTCAAAAATTTTTCAAGTGTGTCCCTAAATTATAACTTATAACCACACATATTTATAGGATTAAAACTACGAAAATCTGCTTATTCTTCATAAGCAATTTTAATACAGCAATACACCTATGAAAACTACAAACGTGCGTTAGAAGCACAGTGGTACAGATGAGATGTCAAATGTGCAGTGATATTGATGCACACTGTCCAGAATTGAAATCCAGGCTAGGAAGTAGGAGGAGTACAGTTGCAGGAGAGTAGGATGTGTCCCGGAGAGCCTTCTTAAAGATTCAACGAAAAAAATCAACTTATGCTCTTTTAGAATGAACTTTTCTACATGTAAATTTACATAGATTTTGAGCATATATTTTAAACACAGCTCTACATTACAGTCCTGGTCCTTTGCTTCCTGGAAATATTTTTCCAAGCAGATGTACACAAATATTTTGAATATCAAATATTTTTTAATCTCCTAAACATCTACTTTTGTTTTAATAAAATACACATGCTTTATTGTTTCATGTTAATATTTTATGCAAAACCTACCGATGGAAACTATCCACCATTTTTAAATGGACACGAAGATCTTTCTTTGTTAGGTGATCTAACATTCTTGCGTCAACCAAGCATTCCATAAAGTAACTTCTGTACTGAGGTAACCCCAGGCTGGGCAGCCATTCATTTCCAATCCATTCGTGATTCATATCCCCGTAAGCCAGGGTCTGTAGAAAAACCGGACACTAGAATTGTTTTATAGCAGTCAAGTTTCTTAACCAATAAAGTAAGATGGTAATTGGAGAATATTACCACTGATTATGACCAATATTTAATTAGTGATATACAGAAATAATGGAGAAATAATATTAAACCTATAAATTCTTTACTTACTTTGGTACAAAATGGAAGTCTACATAGATTTATCAAATTATTTGCCTACAGAATGTAATTGACTATTCACTTTGCATTCTCAAAAGGAATTACATTTTGTCTAAGTATGTACTTCGTTAATAAATAAATTAGAATGAAAGTTACACTACGAATTTTGAGCTTTAGGATTCCTTCTCTATATTGATAGGTTTATTTGATTTTATTTATATCTGTCAGCCAGTATACCAACATTTCCCTCTTTTCAATGCTACCATTGCCATTGTTACAGTGCAATAGCAAACCTGGATATGAAATAAAAGCTTCATTAAATACATAAAGGAGCAGAGAGGTTAGGAAGACAGAATGCTGAAGCATCATATCAAAATTATTATTCCCTAGAAGAGCATGTAGGCAGCATTCCATAAAGATCATTTGAAAGAATAGAAATCCTTTCTAGAAATCAATGAATTTAAGCTGTAGTTAAAGAAGAATGGCATGATCATAAACTACAATAATCTAATTCTTTAATAAGAACTGATCTTACCAAATACTGGTCAAAACCAAATCAACTATCACCACCAAACTCATTTTTTAAAGAATTATTACCCTCCCCCCTCTCAATTTTACAGAGTTTCCTAGAAGATACTATTTATATATGTATTTTATTGCATAAAAGTGATACAAGAAATTCACAATTCTAACAGGTATATATAGTGAAAATCTAGGAGCTTCCCTTCTTTTAATATTGATGAAACTCTTAACACGATCAAAGTTCAGTGCAACCCGGTTATAGTAGAATGCTTAAATATAGGTTCTAATAGAAATTCTGAAATTTTTCTTGTCTTCAAATGTTTGAATCACGCTGAATGGAACACATGTTTATGCTTTCAGTTATCCAACATCAGGAAATACTGAAGAAAATGTGCAGCTTCCTTGCAAACATATTTATGGAAAGCATAGATACTTGTCACCTATGGCCAGTGTAATAAAAGGGAGTGTCCCCTGAGGTACAATCTGCCATGTTGACACCTGTCCCTCCAACCTCAATCCTCACATAATCTGCATGATAACAGAGTATGCGGAACTCCAAATTAGCCTTTTCAAATTTCCCCTTAGATCTAACTTGAGCCATTCCTGTTTAAATACCTTCAGTGGTGATTTCAGAGAAACTGAAATTACAGATCATTCATCGGGGAAGAAAGAAAATAACCCCGTTATAGAAGCCCATTATGAAATTATAATCATCTTATATGCGAAATACCCTGTTTCAAAAGACACACATAATAATGTAGACTTAAGTATACATATCAGCCTAATATTGAAATAAGTAAAAATTTCAAATATTGCAAATTTGGCTTATGCTAGACTTCTAATTTCTATCCTCATAGCCTAAATGACAGCTTGAAGCATATGAATTTCCTACCTGGGCCCAGCTTCCTTCCTCAGATTCTTTCTGTGTTAGCAGCAGGAAATGATTAATAAAGCAGGTAAATATAAATTAATTTCAAATGAATATAGAAAAAATTTTCTAGCAGAAGCAACATTTTTAAATAAAGTGTTATCATTACATAAGCAGATAGATACATTGATTTTTGCTATAATTGATAATAATTAATGTCCCAGATCAAGAGCAAATACAGGGCAATGGCATATCTCTTAATTAATTCTAATTTAAATTTGAATATATATATAAATATACATATTGGATTTTCATGATTTTTGTAAACATTTGATCTGGTCATTCAAAATGTATTTAATTCTTAAGTATGTAATTTTCCTGATGTAATATGTTATAAACCTCTGATTATATATATATACAAATATAAAAGAGAAATCTTACACAAAATACTTTAATAAAGCAGAAATGGTAACTATATATTTTTAATACTTGGTTGTAATAACATGGATTTCAATAATAGCCAACAAGATAAAACAAAAACCAAGTACATCAAATGTAAACTAAAAAAGAAATTAATATGAGACATTTGCATTTTTATACATTATACACTTTTAGTTAACCAATATTCCAAATAGAGATAAAACTGAAAGAACATTAAATTAAAAAGAAGTGGCTAAAGTTAAAAATTAAAGATATGCCGACTTTGTCACTTTCTATGAAAAATGACTATGTATCACACTGTATTTCAAAAGCGGACAATTAGTCCACAAGAAAATATTTAAAATTATGCTTTTGAATAGCAAATTAACATAACTCCTTTCATTTTGTTCAGGCTCTTTATCTGAGATGGTAAAACAAAAGAAACTGCATGATTATATTAAAAACGAGGATTCAATCTAAACTTTCCTATAATAAGTTTAATTTGATCTAATAACATGTGATACTTATTAATATGCCCAAAGCTAAGTGATATTTGTTATGAAAAATTTGCAATTTTGCAAAATGGTCATTTTATTAAAGTTTTATTATAGTTGGCATATTACAAGCTCTTACGATGTTTACCTCATCATGGCAATCTAACTCTGCTTCATTTAAATATGTCAGTATTTAAAATTGTAACAAAAATATTGGTTAACTTTGCATATAATTATATAAATATGGCTCAAAGCACATTAGTTTTTTTCATTCAAATAAGCAGCAAAATAACTTTCTTTCCCGGTGAACAAAGCTGTGAAGACTAACCGTTTTCGCTGGAGCTGCAAGATTTTCCATTTCTTCATGGGTCACCCAAACGTTGCCTGAAGGCTAGGGAGGAGCCCAGAGGGAAGCATGGAATCAGGAGGCAAGGGGGTAAAGAGAAAGGCAGCACTTCTGTGAGTAACAGCATCTCAGCTGGCCAGTGCCCCTGACCTAGTTGCATGCAGGAGAGACAGCCCGGCTGCTGGCTTAGGCTCCTTTCTTCCTCTTCTCCAGAGGATTAAATAGACACAGGCAAGCGGTGAAGCTTATGGGGGAGGTTTTCAAGGGATACTTCTGTGATTATTAATCAAAAAGGTGTGATCAGAATTTGTATTACAAAACTATGTAACTATAAGATTCATTTCTATACATAAGAAGAAATGATTAGAGAAGAATGCAGTTTTATTTATTTTTTTCTTCAAAAATGATGGCACATGGGGCTGGAGCATGACTCAGTGGTTATGGTGCTTGCCTAGCATGCAAGAGGACGCCAGTTGGAACTCCAGGACCACATCAACAATGAAGTGTTGGAGCAATGAAAGCTGCATGAAAAACTAGATAAAATTAATTCTCTCTCTCTCACTGTCCCTCTCTCTTAAAAAAAAATGATGACACATATGCTTTGTTACATTATTTCCAAAATTTCATTCACATAATTTTGATTCATCCGTGTCCTTGGAGATAGAAAATTGATTTTCAATATAAAGCTGCAAGCACTATTATAACTTATCTGGAAACCAGCACTAGTTTTTCCCAAACTATTCTTTTTTGTCCTTTGGCAAATCAGTAAATTTTTATTCTGTGTCTTATAGATGTATCATACTAAAAAGTACTTCAAACTCATCTGTCACATTCTCTGTACACCTGTTGACCATAGTGCTATGCCCGAGTGACTGTATTTTTGTTCAAAATGAGTTATAATGATGAATATTTTTAAAAAATCATTTAGGTCAGTCTTGATTTATACTGATTTTTGTAGCTTTTTCTGTGCTTCTGAATTCAAATGATGATTTTATTCCTTCCATAAGAAATTTGACTAGCATTATCTCTTTTGGGAATAGAAACTTTTATAACCTCTTTCATGGGTTGTTTTAAAGTCTGTGTTTGCCAGTTTACCACAGTATTATAGAACAGGGAGGATGCCGGGAGCTACCACAGTCTTTGTATCTTTACTTGCAAAATGAGTATATATCCAGGGCACTTTGTTGAATTGTGGTTGGCAAACGTAGAAGTTGTATGCCAGGTGCTTCCTTTGACGTGAGGTTTTACTTGTGAGGAGCATTGCCTGCCTATAATATTGTAAAGTAGCCCACAAAATAGCTTCTACACAACCCGGCCAAGGAGAAATTAGTTGAGGTTTTCACATGCTTATTTTATAAGCAAGCCCACATAAAGGAAGTGGATTATGCAATCCGATTGCTTTTTTCCCACCTTCTTCTGGGCATGTTATGAAAGTGATTTAGAGCATGAGAGCTTCAGAGAAGAGGATCCCTAACAGAATTGCTAGAGCAAGAGACTCTGAGCAACCAAAGGACATAAAGGCATTGGTGCCATGGGACTAAAGATAAAGAGAACACAAAAGTGGGCTGGAAAAGCCTAAAAGACAAGCTGCCATCCTCTGAGAGCCCTCAACATAATCTACTTGCTGCGGCTGGCAGCCTGTGCTGCAACATCTCAGATATCTGAACCGGGGAATGCAAAACAGTAGTCATTCTTTATGGCGAATAGCATCTGAGCCTAATACATGATTTATGAAAATGAATTATAGTTGCCAAATTATCATCAGAAAGCGTAAGTGCTAGAATTGTCCCTTTGTAGTAACTACCCCGGGACATTTCTAAACCTCTGTAAATTCTAGTGAAACTGAAATCAAATACTTCACACTAGAAAAAAAATAGACAAGTTTAAATTATAATATAGTATGTTCCAACATAGGACTGGGACTCAGATGAGAGGCAAGTGAAATCTCAGGATGTGAAACTTAAGGAAGCACTCACTTTCAGTGCTGTGCAAGTGAGTTTAGCACCTGACAACAGGGAATTCCTTAAATCTCCTGCCAGAGGCGCTGGGCCTGTCTCCTCAGTCCAGATACAGAATACTCAGAAAGTATTCTGTCCAATGAAAACTGAGGAGAAAATTCCAAAACAATGCAAGAATTCAAGTACTTACCAATTAAGAAAGAGTTAAGACAGAAAAGTAAATATTAAAATGAACATAAGGAATAACTCGTGAAAATTAATCAAGGTATGTCTCTTGCTGTCAAAGATCCAGGATAAGTAAAATCAGCCAGCCCTCAGAATCACCCTAAACTTTATCTTGCCCAAAGTAACTTTTGTTACTTTCTAGGACATTTTTGAGGCTCTTTTTTTTTTTTTTTACTTTATAGTTAAATTACAAATTAAAAATTAAAGCAACTTGAAATTTGCTTTTTACACTTACATGGCCTAGATCCACATTTCTCCCCCTCTGGATTTTTGCTTCTCATTATAAGAGAATTCTATCTCGATTATCTAATTTATCTAATTATACCTTAATTTCTACTCAAGGTTGAGGCTAATGTTGCTTTAAGAAAGAAAAGAGGCCAAAAGCAGGCTAAGAGGCTGCTGCGAGAGAGAAGGAAAACGGCGCAGAGGAGGACGCAAAAGGGGTTGTTAGGAGCTCAGATTTGGGGTCAAAGCACACACAAGCGTGAACTTAGATGAGTCACTTAACCTCTCTGTCTGTTTTCCCTATCTATAAAACAGATAAATAAAAGTTCCAACCTCCTGTGAATGTGAGGCTTGAATGAGGTATGACATGGAATTTAGAATAGTGGTTGACTCTTATCCACTGTTACTGGTTATTGAAGTTGGCTATTGCTATGATTCCACTAATTTCCTCTGTAGAAACTCTACTAAGTAACTTCCAATGAAGCAAATCGTTGGCTCAATAAATACTATTTATTTCCTCCATATATTATACCTAATCCCTGCCTCATCTTTTATATCTCTTCAGAAAGCTGTTGCAAAATGTGGTTGCCAAAAACCATTTGTTTTACCTTTCCAAATCTATTTCCACTACCCCTGCTTTTTTTCTTTTTTGGATCAGGCAATTTAAATAAATATTACACAGAAAAAGAAATGTTGTTCACTTATGAACAGTAAATTGAATTATTTGAAAAGACCAGGTGAAGGTAAATCTTAAAACAATGTCAGTGAGAAATACTCTTATCAAAGTCTGGGGAGCAAAGTTTAAATGTCCAGAAGGGTTTGCACTCAAATAGCTCTTTGAGTTATCTTAAAGCTATCACTTAAAAAATAAAAAAAAAAAGATAGCAATAACAACAAGAAGATGAACTAGAAAAAGCAGAGTTTTAATTGATGAGGTCATAGGTAATGTGGAACTCCAGGCAGGAAGCTACTCAAAGAAAAGTCCCAGAGGCATCCTCCAAATTTACAAATGCCTGAGTATTCACATACTTTTACTTAAAAGACTAAACTTTTTCTTTGTAATCTTCCTCTTGAATCAAATTTTAATTAACTGATTATCTCCATTCCTACCCAGTTAGGTAAAAGGTCTTCCACAGTAATAGTAGTTTGGTAAAAAGAAACAAAGCTGGAAGATAAGAGCTAGACCAAAGAAATAACAAATGAGACCTTCAGACTTTCCTTGTGGGGTCCAGTCCATTTCATCTAGACAGAAAAGGAGGCACAATCATACTGAAGTTCTTGTTAGTTAAAAGCAAAACAAAACAGAATGCCCCAAATCTCACTCACACAATGGATACACCTTACTAAGGAACCCAACCCAAACATACAAGCATGTGTCCATGATTTGAACTTGTTTTCTACATTAGATTTGTGTGTTGTGCTGGGGACTGAACCCAGGGCCTTACGCATGCTAGGCAAGCACTCTACCACCAGGCTACAGACCAGCCATCCCTGCTTTATTATTTTCAGACAGGGTTGCCCAGGTTGCCGAGGCTGGCCTTGAACTTGCCATCCTCCTGTCTCATGAGAATGCAGGCGTGTGTCTGTACCCCTGGTTGCATTTGATTCAAGATTACAATTATATGTGAACTTTTTATTTTGCAAAGCAAATTCTACTTGAAATATATTAGAAATGAGTAGATGTTTCTACATAGATGGAGTAAAAGAAGAATTATTTAGTAATTAACTTTTAAAGGTTGAGATACAACTTGTCTCATGTATCTTGCATCAATAATTGGAAAATGGCATATGTGTGAATAAAGATTTTTTTATAATTAATAAAAAGTTACAGATTCCTATAATTCTATGGAAAAACTGAAATGGTCATGAACAGACAATTCATATAAGTAACTAAAAGAATCTATTTTAAATTTTAACTTTACTAGTAATTTTAAAAGTGGACAAAAGAAGGGAAAGTGGCAACACAGAACAATTTGGATATTAAAGTTTAAAGGTGTTGGGGCTGGAGCAGTGGCTCAGCAGTTACAGCGCTTGCCTGGCATGTGCGAGTATGAGGGTTCAAACCCCAGCACCATGTACACAACAAAGTCTTAGAACAGCAAAAGCCACATGAAAAACTGAATAAAACTGAGTCTCTCTCTCTCTCTCTCTCTCAGTGTCCCTCTCTCTTAAAAAAAAAGTTTAAAGATGTTAAGAAAATAAATTTACAAATATTGATGTGGAAATAAACAGTTTATGTCACAATATAATTACTTGCGCATATTTTACACACAATGAAAATTGTTAAATAAGAAAAAAAATCTAATAATAATGATTTCCACAGTAGTTCCACAAAGATATACAGAAATTAAAAATTAAAAATTATATTGCAATTTAATGCTTAATGAAAAGAGGAATATATCTGTGTTATATTACTAAATGTCAAAAGAGCAGGACACGATATTGTGCTATGTTAAATAATACACCTTTATATAATTCTTTCTGGTTCTATTGCGGGATTAATCAAGAAGAAAGAATTTTAAAATAATTTTTGTAAGTATATAGTGGTAACTCAGGAAAGGAATAAAATCCAGACTTTGGCAGTTCAGCAAAAACTTTTCGGAGCATTGTCTATGATGCCTCTGGATGGCACCTGGGGAGGTCTTGTAATTCTGGTGAGAAGAATGTTCCAGGCTGAATGCAGAAAAAGAAACTGCAAAAGCTCATCGGCATAGAAGTTTAAAAAATCAAAAGTGGTTCTGTGTTGTTGGAAACTGGACCTGAGGAAAAAACCCTTTGTGGTAGACTAAGCTGAGATCCTGAAGAGTTTTATCAATGCTCTCACTTTCTTTTGTTCTTTAAAAGAAAAATCAAGTGTAATCTTCTCTTTAATATTTTGCAATTTAAATTGCTTCCAATTAAACATTTTTAGAAAAATTGTGCATTAGAAAAATGAAACATTTTTAGAAAAATTATTTTTTTTCCCATTAAGTGATGGACTACGCTGTTAAAGAAAAATAAATAAATAAATAAATAAAGTATATCCTATTTTTAAAATCTGGACTCTAGGCTTTGTTCTTATTTATGTGGCATTTTAAAAATTTTATATTTTTCCTACATGTGCTCTTCAGAGAAGTGTTGATATAAACCAGTGGTGATGTTTTTCTCAGCTGGAAATTATTCAGGAAACAAGTCAGATTTGAAATTTGTTTACAATAATTTAATAGCCTTCTCAGTTTTTATTTTGAATGTATTCTGAACTATATTTTATAGCCTGAGTAATAATCTACTATAATAAAGAGATTCATCTTAATTTGAAAATGGTGGTATAGGTTGAGTTTTTATATATAAACTTTTATATATTTATATATTTGTATATTTATGTGTGTGTATAATCATACACATTATTTAGAAAGTTAAAGTGTAATTATGCAAGAAAGATGTCATTTAAATTTGAGGTTGAATTTCTGACAGAATCTAGAATATTGAAAAGGAAAGTGTAAATATGATAGAAATGAAGCACATTCTTTAAAATTCTTTAAGGCTATATATAAAAAATTGTCCTCACGTTAATTTTGTTACTGAGAACTATAACAAAACAATATCACTTTTGTGGCTTTTACCCACAGCCAAATTTATGTCATTCTCCTATGCTTTGTTGTATAAGACATAGGATTGCAGAATCTAATGAATATCAGAAATCATAACCTTTGTCAACAAAATAAATAATTCATGAATAAAATAAAGAAGGAATGAAGTATTATGTGGGAGTTTTCTTAGTGTTTGGATTTGTTTTATGCTTGCCTGTTTTTTATTGTCATTGTTAATCTAATATTAAGCTAAAGTTAGGGAAAATCATAAAAGGACTAGAGATTTATAAATTAGAAGAAAACAGATTTTGAAGGGAAGTATTTCGCTTGGTATTCATAGAACATCAAACCCTATATAATTTCATCATGATGAAAATTGCTTAAAAGTTAGTATCACATCTTCAGAAAACACTAATGCTTACACCTCCATCTCCTAAGATTCTGGATTCATTTAAAAGAAAATAAATGAACAATAAGGAAAAAACAATCCTGAAGAATAGTATGCTCAGGATCTTGATGCTCAGTAGAAAAATCTAAAGTCTAGTTTAAATGCTAGCTCCAATGTCTCTCTTGGTTTCAGCCTTCAAGTCTGATATGAATCACAGCTCCTCAATTGAAAACCTATTAAAAGTAGCAGCAAGGTTAATGAAGAGCAAGCTAAATCTCTTTAGAATAATTCATGCCGACATTGAAATGCGTGCTGTCACATTTTGCTCTGTGGACTTAGACATGCTGCTATTTGCCCACACTGGAGAAGGGAGGAGCACAAATTGACTCACAGTTCGTGATGTTGGAGGAGCTGAAGGACTTGTTAGGGAAACCATCTCCTGGATGGCTAATCGCAGCTTCAAGCGATGCAGAGGATTGCTGATTCCAATTTCTCTCTGGATCTCGGTGTCTGATAAGGCAGACATGATGGCACCGCTCTTGACATTGGCTCTGCAAGCTGCCACGTACCAGGCGGGCATTCCCAGCCAGAGCTGTTAGATGGGGAAACAATACACACACCGGTTGTAATAATAATAATGGCTACCATTTCAGTGTATTTTATATTCCAGGGATTATTCTAAGTATATTACATATATGAACTCACCACTCATACCCCATGAGATAAATGCTATTATTATTTTCCCCAGAGGAGATAGAGGCACAGAGATGTTAATTTGTTCAAAAGCACCATGTAGATAGTAATGTAACCCAGATTTGAAACTGTAATGTTTTGACTATAGAGATTTCATTTTAACAACTTGTATATATTTATTACTAGGATAAAAGCAAAAGCTCAATCCAAATCCCTCTTTTGTATAAGGACAAGAAGAAGAGCTGTAAGTTGCATTTATTAAGGGGCTCAGTTAATGCTCATTTCATAAGTGACTTCAATTTATAATATTCCTTGGGAATTCTGAATTTGGAGAAATTGTGTCATAGAATGAGACAGCTTTACAATCTTTAGCCATGTGACTTTGATCAAAATATGTAGGGGAACTAAACCACCTCTCCCACTTTGCTACGTATACCTGACCCACAGAAGCCCTGAGATGGTAAATGCTGTTTTGAGATAATTTGTTGTGCAGCAATAGATAACGAATAGACATCATCTACATCTATACATTTCATTACATTAAGACCATTTAATAAAGGATGGTGAGGAGTTCAGAAACAGCAAGCCAAACCTCTGAATCAGTGTGGTCTGGGCTGTGACTCAGATAAGAAGGGGAGAAGGGACTTAGGCACAGTGACTACATGGTTTATGTTATTGTCCTACAACTTTGGCACACATAATTGACCTTACTGTGACAGATATATTAGTGATGATGGAAGATAGTACTGATTTCTTAGTTTATAAACTCAAACTGTTTCAAATAACCAAATTTCTAATTACACCTTTACTGGACTCTAATGATTTTGTACCCCTCTCTTCGAAGATTTCCACACTGGTGAACATTGCCAAAACACTGGCAAATACATTGTTACCAGTGTCATTTGTGATGAGCCTTGAAGGGTTTTGAGTTTCTGATGTGGATAAATGGTGTTGGAGCTTCAGGCTCCCTCCTACACAACATTTTTTACAGACCCTGCAATCAAGAAAGTTGAAGGTGAACCTTAAGGGCTCTCATTCACTGGATCGTCCAGCTTATTCAACATGTTTATCCCATTTTATAATTTGAGTCACATTAGGAATCACATTATGAACAATTTCTGTGCACTCAGGATAGGTTTAATTAGCACCAGCTTCACTGCCTGTCATTTCCAAGCACCTTAATGCCAGTAAATCTGCTTTTCTATCTGAAGGATTTGTTCTTCACTTGCCAAAATAGCAGCTAACTGTCAGACTGCAGCTCATTTTATCGGTGTGAAATCTGAACAAAGAACTCCTATCAGTTTTAGGTGTGATGTCTTAGCATTCTGTCTTGTAATTGATTTTTAAAATACAGTAATTCTAATGACATGTTTGGAAGAAGCAGCTCTGATCGTTAATATGCTAAAATTTCCCTGACTTATATGACAAAGAAAATAAAAGATGCAGACTTGTTTCAGTATATCAAAAGAAAAAATACAAAGAATGATTTTATATTTATGCATGTAAGTCTATTTTTAAAACCAAAGTGAGTTTTAAATTTCTCCATTGATTAGTTAGCTCTGGATATATACAAGAAAAGGTAATGACTTCATAACTCCGAGCCATTTCAAACAATGTGTGTTATTGCCTCTCTCAGGCAAGAAAAGCCTAGATTCTCCTTTCTCCTCTATCAACATCTCCTACCACTGGGCACTAAATAGAAAGGACAGTGAATGTGACTCCACGTGACATGAAGGGGTCCCCTGTGGTCTAACATGTATTCTCTTCCCTGTCAAATTCTGCCTGCTGCCCTCTACCCTGTTCAGATAGTGTTTCTCCAGAGCATTATATTGTGGAGGAAAAGCTGAATGTGGTTCTTATTTCATTAACTTGAACTAAACTGAATTAATTAACTTATTTATTAATAAGCTGAATAAACATGAATTAAACTGAACTTTTTTTTTTTCATTTTGGATACAGGAAGTAACTAGGAGATATATCTTCTGTTTAATCCCAAGTGTCTAAACTTAGCTACTCCCTAGAGTTTTGAGAACTGTCTTCAGAAACTAAATTAGCAATGAAGGACCATCTCTCTCTCTGTATGATTCTGTGGACTTCATATATTGAATAACAGACGATAACTCTTCTCCGCTGAGGTGGACTAGTGCATGAGAACAGACGTTTTCTTGCAATAATCAAAATGTAGATTGATGATTACTACTTCTGCTCTAGACAGGAGGAAGATGAAATTTAGAGTTGTTTCCTTTTATCTCACTGCAAGCTTTGTTCCTCTACAATCACAAGAAAGTGTCGGAGTGAAATTGCAATGCTCACAGGTCCCCAGATAAAGCAAATACTTCCTCTGTGAGCAGTTCTAGGCTACTCTTTTTTTTTTTGAACAACCTTACAAGATTTTAACAAAATAATATAAAATGTGTTTAAAATGTGTAAATATTCTGGATATTGCAATTATCCCCAGGAGTGCCCCCCCCAATTACCCTCCCTTATTCCTCCCTTCCCTTTCCCTTTATAACTCTAAAAAAAGGTATTAGATTGTAGGCTACTCTTAAACAGGACCCAGGAGCTTTTCTTTACCTATCCCTAAACACTATTAAATGAGCAGCGACTGACTTAGGAACCTTCTGGTTTGGTTTTCTTACCTCTAGCCAAGCAACCACAGTGGGTCCGTCCCACTGGGCAAAAGGCAATCCTTTCCTCCGAGCTTCTTCAAGAAGTTCATGCCTGAATATGCAGCAAAGATCATTTGTCAGGTAATATCGAAGAAGATGCCTGTGGTTATTTTTAATGGCAGTGTTTTAAAATAATCAATAATTCTTACAACTTTTAATGAGGTGACATGAAATAAACAAACTCTTCTTCCTTTGAGTAATGCACACAGACCACACATTGATTTTATTAGGAGTGAAACACTAGTATCTAAAAATAATTTCCCCAACATTTATTTAATAAATTTGAACCATATGTGCTAATGGACTAAGAAGCTGAATTATATTATCAGCAAATATCCCTTTGGTATGGCTCACAGAGTGTTATCCAATCATGTATTATGAGATCTGAATCTATCTTATTTCATCTGCCCTTCTTGCCTCCCTTACTATTTCAATGGTAGAGAACATATTTGTATACAGAAACAAAAAATGAATTTGGTCAATTTTGCCCCCTTCTCATGGAATGCTTGATTTCAATCTGGCCTCTGGGCTTAGAAGTCTAACTTAAAAGTTAGTTCTTTGGATTACAAAGCTACATTTCAATTAGTTTTGAAGATTTGAAAAACATTCTTAACAAACTTGATCTTTTGACCATGTAATGACAGCTACCCCCACAGTTAGGCAATGTACATTTCAAACATAGATCATTTATGAAAATTCAATATGTATTTATACACAAGAGAAGTATGAGTAAAGGGAGAACCAGGCAAAGAGGACAACTAAGAGCAATGAGGCTGTGACACTCAGGAGAGATGCACCTTCTTAAGGCAAAAACTAAAGACTCTAACGCAACAGCACTCTGTGGTCTGTGGCCTCAAGTTTGAGACTTTTAAGTGACTGCACTTTTGGGGAGTCCTGCAAGCCCAAGCATGTACTGCTGCTCTCTTCCCAGCTTATTGCCTCTCTGATCTCTTGACTACTCATGGATAGCTGAGAATCACATCTCTGATAAGAACTCCAACCTAAGTTGACTTCCATTACTAGAAAGCAAGGTCAAATAAAATTCACCAGTATGCTTATTTTCATTTATAATCAGTACTGTATTTTTAAGGAGAGAGAAGGACAGTGAAAGAGATAGAGAGAGAGAGGGAGAGAGAGAGAGAGAGAAAATGAAGTTTTATTTAGTTTTTCATGTGGCTTTCATTGCTCTGATGCTTTGTTGTGTACATGGTGCTGGGATTCAAACTTGCATCCTCACACATGGCAGGCAGGCACCGTAACCACTGAGCGACCACTCCAGCCCAATCACTACTATTTTAATGAAAGTAAAAATGGAAATAAATGGTTGTTTTTTATAACAATACAATGTAAAAAGCCAGGACAAATGCATTCACAAGTCCATTGTTCCTACCACTGGGACTTTAGAGCTGACATACACTTACTAAATCAACTCAAGATCCTTCCCTATTGAGACAGCAGGAATGTGTTTCCATTATAACTCAAAATGCTGTACAACTGGCCAGGAAAATACTTAGAAAAATATTTTCTGTAATTTTTATGCTGCAATGTTACACACAAATGATTAAAAAGATAATATGATAATTGCTTTATTTTGGATGTGTGCCTTTCATGCCTAGAATTACTTCACAGATATTATAATGAACTACCAAAGTATTTGATTATTTTGTACTCCTTATTAATTCTTTACTTATTATGATAAGCTATGTTCATATATTATAATGTAAATAGAAAATGACTTTCAACACCAGAACTTCCTGTGTTTGCAATATATGCTTCCAATAAAAATGCATTTAAAAGGTAGGAAGGGGACAAAGCAAAAGCTGCAGTTATCGTGGTTAAAGAGACATGTAGATCAACTGCTGTTTCATTTGAGTGGAGAGCATCAGTGAGTTCTGTGCAGAAGCCATCCGGCACACTGGTACTCTGAATCGGAAGTTAAAATACAGGCATCTCCTCACCTGATCCGTGCACCGTCACCCAGTCCCCTGGGCTTCCCAGTGACATTCCTTCATTGAGAATCAGTTTTGAATAACTTAGTTTCACTGTGGCAGATTTATTTATAAAAATAGACTGAAGAATCAAAACACAAACTGGCAAGTATGTATTAAGCACCTGTTGTGAGCTAAAAATGGAGCTCAGGGTGGAAAACAGAGCAGCAGACCATTTGGGACCCAGCCGTGGACCCAATGAGATCCTTTGTTAGATCAACAAACATAAAACTGTACAAAAGTATACAACATACAAGTAGTTGCTTAAACTCAGGGAAGCATATTCTGAGTATGGAATTTGGGTTGTTATTAATCATTATTTTGTTTAACACTAATGCAAAAATTGGTGCAAGTTCTGTAGCAACTGAGCTAAATTTTAAGAGCAAGTAGGAATGATGTGGGGATTGCATTCTAAGTAGGATAAGGAGTAATGGTGGAGGTACAGAGAAAGTACTTAACTTGGAGTTCCAGCAAGAAAATTGAGAGTAGACCTTCACAGAGTCTGAACATGCTGCAAAAGTTGTAACATTATATTCAGTAGGGAGCAGAATAGTTCTGGTTATATAATAGGTGAGTGACATTAAATGGGATAAAAGAAGATAGTCACAATTTCCTTATTAATTTAGTAAAAGAAAAAGCAAGTAAATATGCACTAATAACCCAGGAAGCACACTGAATTTTTACATGTGAACTGTATCCATTGTACAAAAAGTCATTTTTAAATGCTAGAACACTTTAATTTTGAAACTTCTGACCACTTCCCTAAAAAACTGCACCATAAAAGCCAGATTTCACCTGCTAAAATTTAACTCTAATAATGTAACTTTTCTGCTTATAACTCTCAAATAACTGCCTGTCTCACTAAGAATCGGGGCTGGAGAGGTGGCTCAGTGGCAGAGCGCTTGCCTGGCATGTGCAAGGACCTGAGTTTGAGCCCTAGCACAAACATGCACAACTAAGTGTCCGAAAAACTAAAAACAAATGAAAAATAAATAAAAATGATTATCTCTAAAAAAATAAATAAAACACCAAAGCAGCTATTCGGATCCTGGCCACTCTGACATCTCACTTGAATTAACTCGTATCTCATGGAGCAGCACTGGTCTTATAGTTCTTGGAAATATCACAGGTCTCTTTCTGCTTCAGGACCTTTGTACCTGTCCCTTCCACTGTGTTCCATAATGTTTTATTTTTGTTTATTTGGAATTTTCATAATCCAAATAGCCTTTTACTCTTTTATCTTACAACCACATTCAGAATTTTATGTTTTAAGTAACAAAAGTTTTTCTTCTGCCCTACCTCCCTTTGAAATGTTTACTTTTTCTTTCTCAGAACAGCACTGATTATAGGTGATCTCACCTGTCTGATGATCACTGATGGGGTTCTGGTTAAGAGGCAACTCAATATGCTTAAATAATTCTATTATTTTAACCAGATGATTGGGAAATTATTGAGCAATCCAGCTCTTGAGAAAGTTTTGTTTAAATTGCGGCTCTTGTAGCAAAATAGCTTTCATAATACTACTGAAAGAAATAAGATAAGGGAGCCCCATGTGATCTGCTAAAAGATTATTAAGGGTAACATTTACTATATTCTGAATCACTATCAGAAAAATTCTGTATTCTGAGTCACTATAAGGAAAATAATGATCTTCCTGTATAGGAAATAATAAATAAAAAAGTTAGTTTGGCACAGAAAAACATTTTGGATATACTGGTATTCTCTGATCTATCTATGGTCAGGAAGGTATTTGGTCTGGAATGTATTCTCTCCATAGTTGGATTTCAACCTTTTAAAGGTCAAGAAGTAATTCTGCCAAAGTGAGACTGTGATCACTTCTCCCGCTACAAATTTGTCTCTGAAAACTATCTTTCTATTTAAGACTGAAGAAACACTTCTTCTTTTTCTTCTTTTCTTTTTTTTTTTTTAGGTAATCTAATATTTCACCATTTCCCCCCCCCAAAGTATACCTATACATCACTGTAGTTGTGGGTTTGAATTTCTGTTTTAAGATTTATACTAGATTGTCAAAGACAATCTAGTGACTGGCACAGAGTTGGCATTACATATCAAAAAAGGTATGGACTCATTGTAAATGGGGGTTATTTTGAATATGAAAAGCTTAATCATTGTGTATTTTCAAAAAACAGATTCTTATCTGCAATAAAGAACATTATTATCCTCCAAAGGCTTCAGACTGTCTTTTCATCGGTGTTGAGGAGTCACTATAACATGTTAGGAAGGCCCAATAGGAGGTGAGAGCCCAGGTCTGTAAGCAATTATTTGTAAGCAATTGCTAGTTACAAAAGTGCAGAGGGAAATCCATGCTTGCTAACCGCACTCTGAGGACAGGAACTGCCAAAGAGTGAACACCTTAGAAACAACTAGACTCCAAGTTTCTAGTTGAAGTGTCAAGAGTGTACATAAAATGCAAATAAATCTAGGGCACTTGCCATTTTGTGGTTTTGAACTCATAATCCAAATTTAGCAGGTAAGATTTTACTTAAATGACTAAATCCAAATGCAAATATCTAACTCCTTCTCTTTTCCCTTCCCCGCCCCCCCATCTTTCTCCTCCCTTCCTATTTCTCCTCCTCCTCCTCCTTTTTAATGTATGTATGGTACTTGGATTAAAGTTAGGGCCTAGGCCTGGAGTAGTAGGTCAGCCATTACAGCACTTGACTGGCATGCACAAGGATGCGGGTTCGATCCCCAGCATTATATACACAACTAAGTGTTGGAGCAACGAAAGCCACATGAAAAACTAAATATAATTGATTCTCTCTCTCTCTCTCTCTCTCACTGTCCCCCTCTCTCTCTAAAACAAATAAATAAACAGAAAAATAAAAAAAACAGAGCCTAGCACATGCTAGGAAACTGGTCTCCTACTGAGCTATAACCCAGGTCTCATTTTATTTCACTTTTGAGACAAGGCCTGATCAAGTTGCCCAGGGTAGCCTGGAACTTTCCATTCTTCTACCTCAGTCTCCATGCAAATGCACCACTATTCTGGACTCTCTGTTTTAGGTTTTATATATCCTTTCAATTATTTCAGTTATGATGTAATTGGGGTACTGTGGGAAGGGAGTTACTTTCTTGTATTTGCAAATTATGTTTCTGCTACACTAAACATTAATGTTTGCATACCTCTCCTGCCTTGTGTCCCCAAATTACTTTGTTCTGACTGAAAATTCAAGAAACCTGCTTTTTTTCTTTCTTTGGTGCTGGGGGGCAGGGGCAAACCCATGGCCTCATACATGCCAGGCAAGCACTTTACCACTGAGCCACACCATCAGCCCCAAACTGCTTCCTTTCTGAAGTCATTATTGCCTTTCACCAAGGCAATATGCACTCTTTCTTTTCCTAGGTCCCATAGTGCGGAGCAATCCTACCTACCGTGTCTTAACATTTTGTTGAATTTGGTTGTTTATAAATCATTCTCCCCTGTCCTATGAATTTGAGAGCACGGATGTTGTATGTCCTGTGAATAACAATGTCACCTGGACAGTCATTCATCTGATTTTTATAAATGAACTTTATGCCATATTTTGGCTTCACCTGAAAAAAAGCAAATTGGCTCTCTGGTTTTAAAAATCATTCATTCTAGCAGGTAAGAAAGGTTTGTGGAAACACATACAGATAAATAAAAAAACAATAATCTAGACCACTGAGATGCGCTCTGCCCAAGGGAGTAAGGCAGTGAAGGATGAGGGGTACCACCTTGCCTGGTGTGCCCTGGGAAGGTCCCTCTGAAGAGGCAACTGAGTTGACATTTGTATGTTGGAAAGGGACTAGCAGTGAGGGTCTTGTAGAAAAGTGTCTCAAGTACAGGAAATGTATGTGTACTTTCAGCAAAAGAAGTGGAACCAGATCTGTGAGCAACAGAAATCAGGCAGGGAAAGTTCAGTGTAGATGGAGCGCCCTTGGGGATGGGAGAGTTGGGTTGAGGATGGGAAATGGAAAGGCAGGTGAGAGTAAGGTAAGATGGGTTGGGGCCTGAAGACAGTACTGAGGAGGTTATCCTAAGTGAAATGAGAAGCCACTAGAAAGCTCAGCCACAGGAACAGAATGTCATTTATACATTAGAAACATCACCCTGGCTGCTGGGTACAGAGTCTTGAGACAGGCCAGAGTTGCTAGTTAAGGAAGAAGTTAGAAGATTGTTGCCATAGTCAAATAAAAGATGATGGTAATTTGGCCTTGGGTTGTATCTATGGACATTGTGAGAGGTGCTCAGGACAGGGATTCAAGAACATGATGTATATTCAGTAACTCTTTTTTTAAATTTTTAATTTCAAAGAGAGAGAGAGAAAGAGGGAATCAACTTTATTTCGTTTTCATCTGATTTTTATTGCTCCAGCTCTTAGTTGTGTATGTGGTGCTTGGGTTTGAACTTGGATCCTCAAGCATGCCAGACAAGCACAATATCACTGAGCTACCTCTCCAACCCCTATTCAGTAAATCTTAACTGAATCACTGAACACATCCCAAATTTGCTTCTCATTATCTATATTATTCTTTGGCTTCTTATGTACCTTTGTAAGGCTCAACTTTCTCATATTTGAAGATGATTATGAAGTGATCCTCAAGGCAAGTATGAGAATTAAATAATTCTTAGAAAAGCACCTAGCAGCCAGTACTTATTCAATGGTTGCTAATTTCCCATCTTTTCTTATTTTCCAAAGCAACTCTTTCATAAGCCAGCATCAGATTAATCACTAAAGTAAAACACCTATTGACTTCTCATACAGCTCAAATTTCTGTAATAACTGTTCATTGACTAGGGAAAGAATGGTTTCATGATCATTAATGGTTGGCCTCTCAATTACATTTCCAGATATGCCTACTGGATCTTTCCTCTCCAGCCACATTGATACTTAGCACTTTTTATGCTTCACCTCCTCTGTCCAACTATCTTCCTCTCCATTTGGAATGGACTTGCCTTGATTCTTTTCTTCCACACCTTCGCTATCCCTCCAGTGCCTCCACTCCTAGATTACTTACATGCATGAGACTGTCTCTACACTACAATCTCTGAAGATGAGAGCCATTTCGCTGGCTCTTACACCCTGCAGTATATGACACAGCTATTTAGGAACTTAACCTAAAATGCTTGAATAAATGAAAGGCAAAATCATCTCCAATCTATCAATGGACAGCAAGCTCCTAAATAAAATTTAAGTGGCATACATTTAATTGCTTGTGAGGTGCCCTTTCTTACTAAATTTTATGTAGAATTTGCAGGGCAGAGTTGCTTGAAAAATTTCTCCTGAAAGGAAAGATTATTTTGAAATTGCATGCTTTTATTCCTATGCTTGAACCATATTTTTTTTCTTTTTGAGAAAATACTTATCTGATTTCATCATTCTTTTTGTTAAGAGAGTGAGAGGAGAGAGTGAAAAAGAGAGAAAATCAGTTTTATTGTTTATTTTTTCATCTTTTTTTTCTGACACTTAGTTCTGTATGTAGTTCTGGGGTTTGAACCCAGGTCCTTGCACATGCCAGGCAAGTACTGTAACCACTGAGCAACCTCTCCAGCCCCCATTCAATTATTCTTTATTTACTTTGGTTACCCAGTGGATAAAATAATCAACACTATCATAATTTTAAGAGTATGCTAAATTATATATTATATTATAATATTTTCAGAATTAGCTATCCTTTTGGCAATTTTATCAGAATGTCAAACTTAAATTTTTCAGGGTTTATATTTGCAACTGTGACATATGTAATTAATTAGTTATGCAAAAGTTACAGACCATGAGGACAGTAAAGTCCTTTCCCCTATGTACTTTCCAATATAGATGATTCTTTGCTCGGTGAAAAAAGACTTTATTATCAGACCACTTAGCCCAGGATGCTATTTTAGGACATCTAAATTTGTGATATGACTGTCTAAATACCATACAGCAATGCTCCCTGTCACTCAAGATGGTCATTTCAGTCACCTTCCATTCAATGCCTGTCAATTTCTATCATAATTTCTACTGAATTTCCTTTACCTTCTATCTTTGCTGCCACCAAATTTCATTCTCAGCCTTTATTTAGTCTCTCGCTCCAGGTTTCTTGCACTGGGAGATAGATTTTGTAGCATAGTAGAGGAAAGATCAGTCCCCAAAGTCACATTGTTTGAGTTAGATTCCTGGGCTGCTCCTTAGCTGTACATCCAGGGACATGTCCCTTTACCTTGCTGTGCACCCTTTCCTCATGTGTGAACTGTAGCTGATAACGGTACCTATCTCAGAGCACTGAAGTTTCCATGAGCAAGCATTTGTAATGACAATGGTGACTTACAAAAAGAACACATTCAATATAAGTGAGCTCTTATGACTAATATTTATAGTGCTGTCCTCTTAGAACCCATCGAAGGTTCCTCAAATAGCTGAAGTATTGTCCTCAACCTACGTAAGAAAGACTGTCCTGGCTTAATCTTGATGTTCCTTCCTAGTCATTTTCCTTATTTCTAACCAGAATTGAAAACTTACTTTCATAAATAGTTTATGCACTACTAATTTCACCTTCACAAGTACCCCTTCCCAGGGGAAGTTCTTTCTCCTCTTTTACAGCTACCAAAATCTTACTGTTATGCTTAACTTGACTTTCTTTTCATATGAAAGTTTGTGGTGAGCCTAGTCCACAGGGATTTTTTCTTCTTCAGAAACTGGAAGCAGATAGTATCAGCACCACTCAACAGAGACCTTCGATTATGACCATGGACCAGGCCTAATCTCCTAGCCAAGGCAGCAAAGCCCTAGAGGTGACAGTTTGTTCTTCCACTGCAAGTGCACTTACTTTCCATTGTGTGCTCTTTCTAAGAATATTCTTTGAATGATTTCTATATTGTAATCTACAATCAACATTGGATATCAACAATGTTGATAGCCATCTAGGATTCTTACTTATAGCGTAATTTTTAAGAATTTTATCATTCTGTTAATCTCTATCTTTCTGTTAATTTCTTACAGCATCTTAAAAAAGGAATAACTTTGCCCAACTGTTATTCAGGTTGATTGCAGATGGAGATAAATGTGCCATTTCCAACAGTCTAAAAGACATTTGGTAAACTCCTTGAGGACTGCCAAAGCTTTTATCAAACTCTTGTCATTTGTGGATAACGGTAATGAGATTCCTAGTCTCTGTCTCTTGTTTGGTACCATCTCCTTACCATCTTTTTTCTGGTCTCCAGTGAGATCTTCTTCCTGAGCACAATTCTTTCTTTAAGACTTTTCTATTTAAAGCCCTGCCCATTGTGCTCTCAAGGAAGACCCACTACCTTCTCAAAAGACTCTGAGTGACCAGGCCCCTTGCTGTCCCTCCAACTTCTTCTGCCCAATCAATACTGAAACACCAGCCATTCTCCAAATATCTCACTTTATTTTACCCTTCCATGACTTTCTATGTGCCTTTTCCTTCTGCCAGGAAAATCTTTCTTGCATCATAGTGTCCGCAATCCAAACTCATCCTTCAGAGAATTTATCCTTCCGGTTGAGATTCTAGGAACTCTCCTAGGAAGGATTAATTCTTCTAAACAATACTATGGCCTCTATGCACTCTGATTATTGTACTTACATTTTGCATTTAAAGTTTATAATTTTATTTAAGTATATTAAGTAAAGTGCATTGTATAAAACACTCTCCTAAGTGCTTTGACAGCATTAACTCATCCACTCTTTATGACAATCCAAGAAGATATGTACCAATGCTCATTTGTACACGAATACATTAAAGAATAGAAGCCACATGAATCATAGACAGTTATTGATTGGCAGAGCCAGAATTTGAACCCACAGAACCTGGCTGCAGAGGTGGCTCTCTTAACCCCCATTCTATCCCTTAGCTAATTCACCTCCCTGGAACTTTTAATAACTGAAAAAGGATAGTAGCACTTTCCTCATTTTAAGTGTAAAATCAAAAGTTAGGAGTCCATCTTTCTTTTCCTATGGTTCACTTATTTTTGGAAGTAGCATACGCTTACGTGACTAACCGGTTGATGGATAGGGTCTTTATCTTCTTGCTGTCACACATTTCAACCCTCAACCTTATGGGAACAAAGGAACTGTGGCTTTTCTTTCTACTCCATAATAATAGGTTCTGTATCTTGGACACAGGAAGGTTGTCCTACTTTATATGATTGAAATGGAAAAGCTGAATTTGTTGTTATCTGTCTCAGTTAAATTGATTTTGTATAACTGAAATATGAAGTCCTTCTCTGACTGAAAATTTATCTTTAGAAAACATTGATTTACTATGGCACATGACAAGTAATTAGTTATTAAATAAAACTAGAAGAAATAAATATGTGAAGTTTTGAGAATGAGATAAGTCAAATTATTTGACAATTTAATCTACTCCTTAATGTTGTATCAGAGAATAAATCTTCCTTGCACAATACTAGCAGGAAATGTGCACAGAATTTACACTATTATTAATTATAAAATGTATCTTATATCATTAAAATTCAGCATTCAAGATCGTAAATAGGATATAAGCTCCTCAAATTTTAACCAAGGACTGAGCTTGTTATAACCCCACTATTCAGAAACCTGTGTTTGCTGACTAATTCTATGAAAATTAAACCTAATTTAAGAAACTAGTTGAAATTCTGGTGAGCAAATGTGAACAAAGTGTGGTACCATCTACACTTTTATAACATATGCAAGCTAAAAATGCATGTCTTAGTTAACATAATTATTCTAAACAGAAATGTGTCACCAATCCCAATCAGCTGCTTCAGAACATTGATTATCTAAATATACATATTTAGCTCCATAAAATTGTTTCAAGTTCAACACTATCAAAGCTAACTTGATTTTGGGAGCACAGCATAGTGTGATTGTTGTGTGTGTGCAAGTGCAATCCATGTGTGTATGTATTTTACGTTCAAGTGAAAATTAAAAAAAAAATCTATGATGCATTTAAATGGTGTTTTATGTAGAGTCCAATAACACATACTAGGCTGTTCAGTTTGAAAAAAAATTGATTACATTAAACCCAATATTTATTTATACTTAAACTTTTTTCTTCTTCAAACTGTTATGAAATATAAGTCATAGTTTCAGGAAAGAAATTTAATTTATTTGTGAATTTGAATTGGGATTTACATAATTTCCTTCCTCAATTTATTTTGAGTTTAATCATTTTATAAGCCATTAACAAGGTATAAACACATACACACAAATGTGATTAAGCAATGTAATTACTCACGTTGTTACTGGAATTGAGAGGGGCTCATATTATTTTCCATTAAACAATCTCACTTTTGCTGGACCCTATGGTCTATTCCCTGGTCCTCTCCTGAGTAATAAGGGACTTGCTGGAGAACATTGTTAATTTTTCAAGTTATTTGGATGCCATTCAGATTAGATTGCTTTGGTTCTTCATCTGATTTTGAATGCCCTTTCTTTCAGATTGGGGTCTTATAGTTTCAATGCTGTTGAGGTTACAGATATTCTATACTCTTCCTGGGGGAACTATGTTGATAATAGGGAAGTACATAGAATATCAGTCAGGTAAGGGTATGTAGCAAATAAATGGGACAGGGAGACTTCCACTCTGTATTCTGATTCATAATTTAGTGCTCTCTGCCCTCAAATCTTCCATGTCATCTTTACTGTCTGTAGTATCATTCCTGACATTATATCCTCTTAAGCTCTCTTTCAGTGATTGCACTAGAGAAAAAAATTTGAGGTTTTAAAGTGTTTAAGTTCTAAGAGCAGGTGCAAGAAAACAAGAAATTCCATTTTAGAAAGAGGGCAATTATTGTCAAGTTTTTGAAGTCCATTAACAAATTATTTATTTTTTCTTTGCCAATACTTTATTCAATAAGGGATGGAGAAGTTAAATTTTATGTCTTGGAATTATTTCCTCTATGCAACTTTGATATCATGAGAAAATGAAGACCCACTCTATATGATGACATGAAAGCAATGTTTTAAAATTCCAAAGTTCAAAGTATTTATTATTTGTGAAAAGACCTTACAACATTCTTTTGGCCAGCAAGATTGGCTAGCATTCCAACCATAGCTTGCCTTATAGTTTTAAGAACACCTTATTAGAGCTTTTCTTAATATTATACTTTATTTTAACTTTAGTAAATACTGCATTGTGAAATTATTTTGGAGAACTAATAATTAGAGTATTAATAGATACTAATACTCTATAGATAACAGATTAATAACCTTGGAGTATTAATAATTAATGCAATTAGAGTAGAAAAAATATAAAGTTACTACTTAATGAAGTAATATTACAAAGTACATGACCTAGTATTTACATATAAAATACCCATAGAGACAACTAGTAATACTCTTTGTAACTTCCTGTATAATTGCATTTCACTAAAACCATTTTATTTATAATGAAAACTTGCTTGAAGTTTATAAGCAATAGCTCCCCTTCAGTAAAAAGTCTTTTAATGAGTTCACCCGGTTACCAATGCAGAAGAATATACCAAAGTAAATGTTATAAATATTATGCATATTTTGTTTTACCTTTCACTTTGAAACCCAACTTGTTTTAGGATGCAGTAGCATACTCTTAACTTTATTTCCAAGATCAGGATTTAAATGTGAAAGCATTATCTCAGTAATATAGCTTTTTAAGCTTTAAAATTTAGTCAGAACAAGAGATAATGGAAAGAACACATATTCAACCAAAATTAAGGATTGTTTCAGATTCCCTAGATGTAAATCTTTGCTGGGAAATCTCCACATTTGATCCTTTCTGACCGAGTGCAGTTCCATTAGCTGACAAAT
Source organism: Aplodontia rufa (assembly GCA_004027875.1). Lineage (NCBI taxonomy): Eukaryota > Metazoa > Chordata > Mammalia > Rodentia > Aplodontiidae > Aplodontia > Aplodontia rufa. The sequence continues at coordinate 82,967 of PVKS010005242.1, forward strand.
AAGTTGGCCTCTGGAATAGAAAGCAGATGGACAGCCACAGCCCTAGATAAGGCTGCAGGTTCAGACTTGTAGCATGATTGGTAGCACCACGGTTGAAAGGATTACTTGAGTCTTCCTGAGTGTCACATTTACTCCTAAAGAGCTACTTGAGGTCTAGTGGAAATGAAGTCCACAAGGTCTTTTGACAGCTACCTAACAGAACTGAAGAAGTGCCTGAAAGGCCAACATAATGAATTTGAATGTGAACATTTCTCTGAACCAATGATTCCTTTCACTGTGTGGAAATGAATACACTTCACAGTTTTCATTTTAGGTCAGAGGCAGTGCAGCTTGTGTTATAACTGAAAAGAGAAATACTAAAGAGAAAAGAAAAAGAGGATGGTGCTGAAAATAAACATGTTCAGTAGCCATTATGATCCAACTTACCCAGATGTGCTTTTCATGAGATGGAGAAGGACGGATGGAAAAGAAAAGCACACAGATGTTAATGGATACATTTCAATCCAAGAAAGCCATGGGATAAAACAAGAGCGTCATTTCAGGTGTGAGAAGCACAGACATGAGATGACATGCTGCCTTTTTCAATGGCACCATGTCACACATACTCACTGTGTTCAAAATCTTGGTCTGGCTGAGGGCAGTTCTAACAGTTGACCAAAAACTCTTTCTTGAGTATGAGCTGCTCTGAATCATGCATGACCACATTTTCCAGCCTCTAGTACACTCCCGGAGGAAATGAATGCACCTCAGTGTAGAATATGCTGCATCTCAGGCCAATCTGAGATATTTCACAATGCAAGCAGTAACCTACTAAATTGCACTCAGAACTTCAGAGAGTCCTATAGGTCTACCACCAAAGCTCTGGAGAGGCAGAAATTGGAAGTGGACTAAGCACTAGTTTGAAGGTCAAAATACCTGGATTCTAATTTGTTTAATTTGACAGCTTGGCCAAAATTACTAGCAGGTTCTGACCTTCAATTTCCTCAATATTATCTGAAGCAAGAAAAAATTTGTACAGTTCATTACAGAATTTTTATCCTAAGAAGTACTACAATAGTAATGATTATTTTTGTAAATATGTATGCACCAGTAGTCAGAACATGAGAAAGTGTAAAGAATTTTATTACTCCTCTCATTATTATTTCCTCTTTCATTTGAACTGGAAAAATAGATGTCAAATTTGTGCCATTTGTGTTGTTTTCCATAGAAATATTTATTTATTTATAATTTGATGAGGCGTTTATTTTAAAAGTTTCTTTGAAGAAAGAAATGAACTAGATTGATTCCTCAGTATTACTAGAAATCATGAGACAATCGACATTGATCAAAATGTACCTTTTGAAATATCATTTACTCCATGGATGTAGTAGAGGCATTTAAAAAATATGGATGTTAACTAATTCAACAAAAAGCCATGGGAATATTGTTTTTAAATTTCTTAGCAAGCATAGCAGACTAACTCTTAGAAAAATGAAACTGTTACTACAATTCATAAACTGTATTCTTGTAACAAATACCAAACAGAAATTCCCAGTTTGAAAATTAGGCAAGTTAGAGCATTTCCTTTTTTATTGCACAGCTATAAAGAAAAGCTTGCTATGCGATGGAACACCCTGCACGTGCCTCATCTAAAGGCATTCATTCAGAGAAACCATGTATTTTTTATTGAATGGGCATTTTGGAAATATGCAAATTCTTTGGCCTTAACTCCACAACAGCTGTGGAAAGCTCTTTAAATTTTCACATAAACAAAAACATAAATGTTCATAAAAAGTAAAACCACGTGACTGAAGAAATTGATAATCATACATGCAACAGAAATAAAATTAAGACCAAAATGAGATCTTTTTCATGTGTTTAAAATGGTTTTCTTGTCAACATTTGAACTCTATGATGAGCTCTGGAAAACATGGTAACACCTGAGCTTTTTAGGAAAGTTGGCAAAAAACTCTTGGGACTGATTATTACCCCAAGAAAATAATCTTCCTTAACATACCAACTATTGGGAATCACTTTTCAATGAAACAAACTGTTTAAATTTGCATACAGTAAAATACTAATATTTTTCAATTCCACATTTATATTTTTACTAAAATATTAAACCTACAACAATGAAAACATCTAAAATATAAAGTGTAATACAAATTTTGAAATTAAACAGGAAATAAATTTAAAAATATTACTTGAAAGTTCTAATATTTTGGTATTGCCGAATATTATACATTGTCTTACAAACTTCTTTCTCTGTCATAGTCAGAAAACTGATAGCCATGGTGAATAGCTATTCTCAGTCTAGAATATTAAATATTTTAGCCCATGACTTTAAAAAATGTGTTCTGCAAAGAGTATAAATTTATTATCATAAATGATTCAGATTTTATGATAATATAAACTTCAGACAGGATGTAATATATACTTGTAGAGGTTTATATTTTACACTGGATAAAGTATTCAATTTTTCTTCTATTAAAAATGAATAATCCTTTCCTACAAACATGTATTTATGTGAAGACATAATCTCATCATTCTTTTTCTGTTCAATCCAAAGGGTGAATTTATGATAATAGTAAGGAAGATTGTGTTGAGAATAAATATTCTGCAATTAAAGATCACTATAAGTAATAGGTAAACAAATTATAATCAACACAGAAAAGAGAAGTTATGATACCATGTAATGCATAAGATCAAATCCAGTAATGGACATAATGTTTTCCTTGGGAACATCAACATCCATTCAGACACGAGAAGAAGGGACATACTAATGTGTCAGTCATGTTTTCTACAATGAAGTCTTAAATTTTTCATTCTTGTGACATTAGTCCTCCAGATCTCTTGCCAAATGAATGGACCTTCTGTTTGTAAATTAGTTGACTTTGGATTTAAAACTGCAGATAAGAAACAATTCACTACATGAGTTTCATATATGGTAGGGAATTGTCTCTAGCTTCTTGAGATCCAAGTTGGTGGTTCAGAGATATTTTTTAAATCAAATATTAACAGAAAAATTGATAAGCAAATGGTAATATCTGGTAAACAAAGGTGGAATGAAGAATTGGTTTCTTTTAATAGGTTAATGTTAGAATGTCTCATCTGAGAAAAGACAAAGAGGACAGCAGAACTAGAAAGTAGAAGAGCAAGGAGGAAATAACACAAATGACATAGAAAATGACAGGAGATGCTCTTGAGTAAAAAGAAGGCTGTTCAGCTTTCTGATGATTTTTTTCTCCCTCTCAGATTTTAAGTTCATCAGCAGATGCATATTTGAGGACAGTGGGCTCTCTAACACAAGTTGCACAGAGTAAAAATAATATTGGTGAAAGAGAAAATATTAGAGTTATTGGGAAGTATAGAACATCCAAGCAAAGATGTTCCACATTTCCCTGTTACAATTTCCTCCAGCCACATAGGCATTTCCAAACTTGTATAAGGAGAAGGAAAAATTTCTTGGTGACTGTGGATATGATATGTAGACATAACCAAAGCAAGTGAAGTGAAGAAATTTAAGAAGTTTTGAGCGTATGGAATTGTA